>JAVYIG010002124.1:0-65000 GCA_035222895.1 Strongylocentrotus droebachiensis
TAGAGAAAATAACAGTTTCTGATTTTTTTTTCCAGATTTTTGTGGTAATAGCAAAGGGAGGGAACTTGCAAGATTCGTCAAAGAGTTGTTAATTTGTGTTTGATTGTTTGTGACTTCAAAAAATAATATATTCCATATATATCAGGTTCTGCTCAAACATTTACTGATCTATTCTTTTAATTATATTTGTGCTTCTACTGAATTTACCAAGATTTTAGGTGGATTTCCCTTTTAATAGGTTGACATGGAATCAGGCAGTAGACTGGTACTTGTTATGTTTGACCAGTTGAGAAGAACTCAAATAAATGAAATAACACCAGAAAGTACCATGACTATTCAAACGGTGAATCATGATAATATCCTCAACCGTTACGATAAAATACCATTATAGTTGAATATACAACAGTAAAATTAGATTCTGTAGCATCTTTGCTATTTGGCATTTTGCTTTCGAGAAGCTTTGCTGTCAAAGGGAGTGTCTGGAATCTCGTCCTCCTCTTGCCGAGTTTATACTACTGGATCGTAATCTAAAAACCCTGTACAAAAAATAAAAAGAAGCAGATATCAGAAAGTTAAAAGAGCGTTTGAAATGTAATGTTGATGGGACAGGTGCAAATAAGCATGCATGGAATCAAGGGTACAATACAATACCTAGACGGTCCAAATGTAAGAGGAAATCATATGTAAACTTTTGGTTATACACTGTTGCTCATAAAGTAAAAAAGAAAAAAGAAAATGCAATAAATTATCAATAATTCATTGAATTTTCCCTCGGTCCCCAACAGAAAAAAAAATCTTCTGTGTGCCATGCCTTGAGCCATAATGCATGGCAGAACAGAGGTTTTTTGTATGTTGGGTACCGGGGTAAAATGCAATAAATTATTGATAATTTATTGCATTTTCTTTATTTTTGTTATTTGTGGGAACTGCCCCTACCCTAGCCCACGCTGCGTACAGTCATGGTTCAGTGGCAAAGAAATGGCCTCGTAACTGTGAGGCCCCAGGATCAAACCGTGTCGATGTGCTATATTAGTGCCCTTTTGTGGGGCATTAATCCTCATTACTGTCATTTATGACTTAAGAGCGTAGATCCCCTAGTTGATAAGCATAGTAGCAACACATGCTGTATTGGTCACGCAAAAAAAAACACTGGAAAATTATTATTCAATAAAATCTGGGAATGTATACTTTTATCTAGATCTATTAGGAATAAATCATTGTCAAAATAATTCCATAAATTTGGGTAAAAAAAAAAATATTCCAACTTTCTGAGCAACAGTGTATATTACGCAAAAAGAAATTGAAATAGGTAATTAAATGTAGAACGATACATGAAATGGAGAAAGACCTGGAAACCCTAAACGAACAAAAAAACAACTATTAGGGTAATATTCAGAAAATAAGAGACAGTTCTTCAATTTTCTTTTAAAGCTATTATTTTTTTTTAAATCAATAATTGATGTGATTCAATTTGGTAAAAAACTCCTTAATGTTCTTTGTGAGTCTGAAAATGAAAGAGAAAAAAAATTATATTTAAGAAATATCTGTAATTTACTTCCATCGACGTGAACCCAAGACTTGGATTGAGAGGAAATAAATATTTCTTGATGTGATTGATTACGTCATCGTCTAGCTTGACCATCTTACTGTCCAGAAAGCAACAAGTCGGGAATCTTTGTCGTCTACGACTTCATGTCCATACGATGAAACATCGGTACCCTAAGAAAAAATATAAAACGAAAGAAAAATAAATCATCAATAAATTTATGAAATGCTAATTTAGATTCTGGACAATATTTACTAACATTCAGTAAAGGTGTTTACCGAAACTCTCAAAAAAGCCGCCGTTGGGGGATTTACTTTGCCATTTTTGTCATGGAATCATAGTTTCACTATTTAAAATAAAATGATTTAGTAAAGCTAACCAAATGTCTTTATCACATAGTAAACTTAGTTTAAAGAGCCTTCCGGAATACTAAATCATGTTTTATCCTAAACATATAGCATCAACCCAACATTTTCAGATTACGGATCAAGTGCCCAGCGAAATGCTGAAGTGTATGCTGTGAAAAGTTTCCCTCAAATATCATGATAATCAAAATCATGGCTGATTTTTAGAATTACCACAAAAAACACACGATAAGGCGGCCTTAATTTCCATAAATCGATTGCACTCTTACAAATTCAACTGTGTATCCGTATGTGACCTTCACTATGGAAGGGGCATGGAGAGTTATACAACCCTCTCCCCTTCTACCGAAGCCCCTGTATTCCTTGCCCTAGGCGATGTACGATTAGAATGAAGTCTATCTGCAAGTATAATCTTGACAAATTATTCTGACTCACAGATATACCGGAACTGCAATTCCCTGTCGTCAGAAAATCCAGCATGATTTGAGATACAGCGTTGCGTATCTTAGTTCTCTCGTATGGCTTCTTCACTAGTTCCTCACGTAAGACATTAGCCAGTGAGTTACATGCCTCCATACTGGTGGTCTTTGGTGGCCTCATGTTTGCTTGCACGATGGGACGAAGCTGAGTTAAGAAATATTGTAATCATAACATAAATGTTTAAGGAGGTATATTCCATTTCATCTCGTGATTGTGAAGGTGTTAACAAAGGTTTGCTTGCAAGAGAGAATAAAACAACAATTTACCACTGCAACCATATCACCAATTGTATGTATACAAGGACAAGTCCAAGATATTTTGTCCCATGTTACCGACCACATGTCTACATTCAAGATTTCAGTACCATAATAGAGCTGAATCAGGCAAAAATTTAACAATTCCATAAAACGATGTAATAATACTTTGTAATGTATGGGAAAAACCTTGAACTTAATTGTTGATACAGATTCTAGGTGTATGGTTTTCTTGTTACGCTATAGCTTACTTGTAACTGCTTTGATACCAATATGAACATGATGAAAATATCCTCACCTGATGGGTGACTGTAAATCCTTGATAGCTTGGTATTTGAGATTCATCGGTCAGTCGTCGGAAGGCAGGCTTGGTGATCAAGATCTCACACTCGTCTCTGTCTCTTTGATCAAGAATCTTATCAAGGTCTCGAAGAACCATAGCTACGAATGCAGTATTAGGATCGCCTGAGCTCTCAGTCATCACGCTCTTCTGCGAAGCAAATCCCTGAAGGGAATAATGGGGAATAATGCATTTACTGTGTGGATCGTTTAGATGCAAAATCCAGTTCCCCCCCCCCCCCCCTCCCCTACAGATATGCACATGATAGTGAATAATAATAATAATAATATTTAATTTTTATATAGCGCTTAATACAAATGTCTCTAAGCGCTTAATAAATATACTGTTACCCCGTGAACATAGAGACCGTGTGGTCTAGTGGATAAGTTTCCAGATTGTGGACCTCAAAATACATGGTTCGAATCTCTACCACAGCACTAACGTCCTCTGAAAATACATAATCTATGCCTACCATACTCGACACAGGTGTGGTAAGTGAGTATATGGTAGGATTTATTCCTTGAATGCAAACCCACTGGGCGCAACGTGTATACCTGAACTTACGGTAATGGTATCGAAAGTGTTTTAGAAGATAATAGAGACGTTGTATCATAATCTGATAATGTGATATCCGCTATAGAACGGCTTGAATTATTATCAAGGTCTATTAAATCTGTTTTGACTATGAAGAAAAACGAATCCCTTCTGGCTTATGTCTTTATAAAACTATTGTATGGTAGAAGCATTTTGTCAAATTGACAAGCATTACATTCCCTCTAGACAGCTACGTTATCAAAACTCTGGCTTACTTGTTATTCCTAGGGTTAACACAAAGTGGGGGCGGACCTTCGCTTATGATGGGCCGTCATTATGGAATATTCTCCCTCAATGGATTAAAAAATAGCAGTTCTGGTGAAGTGTTACAAAATAATCTTAAGAAATATCTGTTTCATTTAGCCTATAATTGATAACCAATTATACCTTTCATGTCCATAACTTTCATTTCATCTTTTGCACATGCTGCGCCCAGCGCATTTGATTGTCAAGTGGATTTGGCGCCTTACAAATCTTATTTATTATTATAATCATTATTATATTCAAACCGTATTTAACTGACCGTGTCTCTGAGAACGGCATTCTTGTAAGGTTTGACACGTTTTTCTAACAATGCTACAATGGCGGCCTTAATGGAGTCCTTGTTTTTTTCTTGCGCCGAGAATAGATCATCAAGAAGCACCTGTCCTACCATGGGCCTTCTAATGAAGGAGGCATTCCTTGGTCTTCCCGATGGGGTCTGTTGCTGTTGCTGGAAAAAAGAAACAGATGTAAACTGGAGTATAAGTCCGAAAATGTTATGACAACTGAGAATCCCCCAATGAAAATAAAACACCACCAAAAAACAAAGATCGTCTTTGCTGTGCCGTTTTTTCCCTCCCTTTTCCTTCTCTCTAGCTGTGTGCGTGTCGGGAGGGGGGGGGGTCACGTGTCCCCTATGGTCTATATCCCCTTGGTCCACTACTGGGAGTAGGAAAATCATTTTTAATGGTGATGATTTTTTTTTTTTTTTTTTTTTTTTTTTGATTTTTTTTTTCCATTTTATTTTATTTTATTGATTCCAAACAATACAAATCAATCTCAGAAATAAAAAAAAAATTGTTTTACCTTGACATAAATTCCAAACATTTTCATTACATAGATTGTACATTTGATGAAAACAAAAATGAAATCAGTTGTAACATAACACAAAATAACCCCATCCAACCAGAGAATCCTCATGATGAACAATCCCTCGGCCCACAACAAGAAAAGCTACACAAAACTCACTAAGGCGGTCAGGTATGAAGTGAAGAAGTGGAAGAAGAAAATTCTTGACACGGAGGTGGAAGAGATGGAATTAGCTCACGCAAAAAACAACAGCCACGAGCTCTTCAAGAAGGTGAGAAACTATCTGGTGAGAGAGACAAAATGCAACCTGCCGTGAAGAACAAGGACGGCATCTTAAAAACTGCTCCCGCAGATGTGTTGAAATGCTGGGAAGTACATTTTAGCGTTCACCTTAACACGCAATTTCCAAGGGACGAAAATGCTCTTTTGACCATACCTGACCCACAACCTACAGATAACCCAAGTGAACCTTTCACAATTGAAGAAGTAGAGTGGCAATAAAACTATTCAAGAACAACAAGGCCTGCGGTTGGGACAAAATAGCTGCCAAAACTCTAAAGGCTGGTGGACAACCAATGAGACAACTCCTGCTCAAAATAATAAATGCAGCATGGTCGGAAGGTGAAACCCCGGAAGACTGGAGCAAGGGTCTTATCCAACGGTGTCGATTTGTATCCGTGGTTGGGGGAGGGGGGAGGGGGATGGGGGGTAATGATAGGTGCCATAATATTTTCGGCAATGGATCAAAGCAACCAAGAGGTAGAAGCGTGTGGCAGGTTGCACTCCCTCCCTTCCAAGTTATTAACTTTTTCAAGTCACCCTCAATAAAGATAACATTTCAGAGAATGTGGGCCCCATATGGGTTTGCTACCTGGGTTATTATCCTCTCAAGCGCGTAGCGAGGATTTTATTTTAGGGGGCGGTAGTGAGCACGCGAATCACTTACAGAGCGCGCGATGGGTACAGGGAGGGGCGCGAAGCGCGGAAGCTTCGATGTTTCATTAAATTATTAGAGAAAGAAGACGATTCGTTGTACCGTTCTCGACTCTTAATCCTTGTCTAAATTCAGTTTCTTTTGACGTTTCATTAAATTATTAGAGAAAGAAGCCAATTCGTCGTACCGTTCTCGACTCTAAATCCTTCTTGAATCAGGTTCCCCTTTCTCCGCGCATAGCGCGGAAGCTCTGACGTTTCATTAAATTGTTAGAGAAAGAAGACGATTCGTTGTACTGTTCTCGACTCTTAATCCTTGTCTAAATTCAGTTTCTTTTGACGTTTCTTTCAATTATTAAAGAAAGAAAACGATTCGTTGTACCGTTCTCGACTCCTAATCCTTTTCCTTTCTACGTCCTCTTCCTTTCTTCTTTCTCCCTCTCCCACCACCGCCCCACCGCCCCCTTGGCTACGCGTCTGTATCCTCTCTGTCTCTCATTATCTCTCTCTCCCACTCTCTACTTCTTTTTTGCACTTTTGCGCTTCGCGCTGAACATTTAGCTCGTTGCTTTTTAACGCTGTGGCTTTGCATTTGGCGCACTGCATTTCTATGTTGCTGTTGATTGAATAAATTGAATACATTCATCAATTCCTGATGAAGCCGTATGAGCGAGAATGCAATTTATTCTTGTCTCATATACGGTTGTCTCATTTACGTATGTATTATAAAAATGATATAGCAAAATGTGTATATTGATGGTCATCTTGCGAGTAATAACCATTAACTACTCTCATCGGGCTTTGATCATTAATTTTTCTCTTCATTTTATTAAATTTTGTATGGTGAAATATTGGGGGGATATATCCCCCCCCCCCCCGGGATCGACACCAATGGTCTTATCACTCCAGTGTTTAAGAAAGGAGACAAGCTGGATCCATCCAACTACAGAGCTATAACTCTACTCTCCATACCCGGGAAAGTTTTCTGTTGAATGGTCCTCTTGAGAATACAGGGAACCATCGAGAATCATCTGACTGAGGAACAATGTGGATTCAGAAGTTGTAAGGGCACCACAGATGCTGTGTTTGTCGTCAGACATATCATCGAAAAGGCCAGAGTAAGAAGGATACACGCAAAAAACTGAGGTGCTAAATGTTGGGTGCTGAGTGAGAGTCTGCACTTGAAGTGCCAAAATCAGCACTTGACGGGTTAACTTTAACAAGGAAACCGAAACGTGCTGAATATTTGAGTGCAGAAAACGAGTGCTATAACAATATGCAGCACTTAACATCGAGTGCTGACTGCATAACCTGATCTGATTGGTCGGTTAGTATAATAGCTGTTACCTTGTGAATATTTGTTTTTGAATCAAATTCAGCTAAGAGATTCTTACATTCTTCATTCTCCAGGTCAATACCCAAGGCCTCAAAAGTCTGAATAACTTTGCTCCTTAAACTGTCAACAACATCAGTATTCAAAGCTGTTGCAGCAGATAACACTCTGTTTGTCATAGCATGGGTCATGTTGGTGTTTGATAAAAGAGAACCAATGAAAAATGCAGCTGGTCTCACTATGAACATGACAGACAATGAAAGCGGACAAAATATACAGTTCCTCAGGTAGACAAAGGAACATCCCTTGACTGCTATTATGTAAAATGTGTAGAACAGGTGAATATGCATGTGACACCTGTTCTACACATTTTTACATAATAGCAGTGAAGGGATGTTCCTTTGTCTACCTAAGGAACTGTATATTTTGTCCGCTTTCATTGTCTGTCATATTCATAGTGTCTTGTACTGTCATTATGCATTGCTCCATCTTGTTCTTGTAGTAGGCCTATCCTATCATCATCATCATCAAATGCATCATCTGCTGCAGGATTATGCACTTCACCAACAGCAACACCCAAATCAGCATCAACTAGACCCTCCATACCCTGTACAACTTCAGGTTCAGGTTCTTCTTGTGGATGTTGGTTTAATAAATGTTTCCTGTAAGAGTTGAAAGTGGTAAATGACGAAGGACATCCACCTTGACCACATACCAAATGTAGATGGGGCATGTCAAACAACGCATGAGTTAGCACTTGCACAAGGGCTATTCTGCTAGCACCCAAAAGAGAGCAAAACTTGGCACTTTAAGTGCACAACAGTCAGCTCCTTTGGGTGCTAGCAAAGTAGCCCGGGTGCAAGTGCTAACTCAGCACTTCGAGTGCAGTCACTATGCGAGCTCCTAAAAAGTGCTAAAATTGAATCTTTAAGTGCTAAATTTAGCACAACAGTCAGCTCCTTTGGGTGCTAGCAAAGTAGCCCGGGTGCAAGTGCTAACTCAGCACTTCGAGTGCAGTCACTATGCGAGCTCCTAAAAAGTGCTAAAATTGAATCTTTAAGTGCTAAATTTAGCACTTTTTTTTTTTTAGTGTACCAATCCACTTGAACTTTGTTGACTTTAAAGCAGCATTTGATACCATATGGCGAGAAGCTCTCTGGAAATGTCTGCGTTCCATTGGAGTGGACAAGTCCTTATAGTTGACCTCATAGAGAGCATGTACAGTGTACAAACAAACCAAATGCTCTGTTATGGTGAATGGAAAGATAATTAACTGAATGGTTTGATGTCATAACCGGGGTAAGACAAGGCTGCCTCCTCTCCAGGCGCGTAGCCACGGGGGCACGGGGGGGGGGGCACGTGCCCCCCTAAAATTTCCAAGATCGGTTGATTTTTTTTAGACCCCTTTTTTTTACCTCGATCGATTACATGTAAGTGCCCCCCCCCCCCCAAACATCGAACTCTGGCTACGCGCCTGCTCCTCTCTCCAAGTCTCTTCAACCTATTCCTGGAATATGTGATGAAGGACATCCAACAACTAGAAAGTGGAATACAGATGGGTGACATGCGTATCAACAACATCAGATATGCAGATGACACCACCCTGATAGAACTCGTATGAAAACCTCCAAATCCCAACAAATGAACTGGAGAAGGCTTGTAGAAGATGGGGTATGAAAATCAAAGCAACAAAATGCAAAGCCATGACAGAGGATCAACAAGATATTTCACTTAACAACACCAACATTGAGAAAGTGGAAAATTTTGTCTTTCTCGGCAGCACAGTTCCATCTACAGTGTGAGTCAAAAAAAACTTTACACCTAGAAAAATGCTAATAATTTTAAGAATCATTTATGAAAAGTAAATTATTATACACCATATGAAAGAGTGTTTCATCCCAAATCGTTTGGTACCATTTTGGGTGGTATTTGTTCACGCTTGGATAAATAGGAGGCATTGTTTGCGAGAGTGCAAAAATCGACTTGCGCCAAATAATGCTTATGTGATGTTTGAATAAAACAATTGGGATTTCGGTATTAATTCGGTCTTTGCAGATCCAAATAACATCCCTACCAAAATTAATCATGTTACACATATCAAAACACACACAGAGTCACACTCAATAAGTCACACAAACACACGCACACACTCGCACATACACACACACACACACACACTCGCATAGCAAATTTAGATGTGACAGTTTGGATCGGCCTTCTTGGAAATGGAAGTCTTCTTGGACCCTTCTTCTTTGAACAGACAGTGAATGGGGAGCGCTATCTAAGAATGATAGATGATCAGGTCGTCCCGGCTCTGAATCAGATGGCACGCTTTAGGCGTCAGAGTAACGGTCCTTTCAGGCACATTTGGTGGGCACAAGATGGTGCCCCTGCTCACAGGACAAGGATTGTGATGACCAGGTTGAGAGAACTCTTCGGGAACAGGATCATCGCTCTGAACGAACCTGTGGAGTGGCCACGTCGATCCCCGGACCTAACACCGCTTGATTTTTTCGTCTGGGGTTATCTCAAGTCTCGGGTGTACCAGAGCCCACCTGCGAACCTCAACGACCTACGAGAGAGGATCAGGCCGGATTGAGAGCGAAGCACTTGGGAGAGACAGGCGCATGCTTCGTCGAGTGTTTCAGGAGATGCTCCATCGCGCTAGAAAGTGCATCGAAAGGGACGGAGGTCATGTCGAGGAGTAGATGAACGGACAGTTACATGCTGTTCACAAAATGAAGCTTCAAAGGATCCATGATGATAAGCATTTGAATTAACATTATCATCATAATTATGATGATCGTTAACAATTTGAAGATCCAGTAAAAAATAAAGTATTTTACTCCAAATGAACACCATTATCATATGTTTGTGTGTGTGCGCGTGTGTGTGGGTGGGTGTGTTAGTGTGTGTGTTTCATATGTGCGTGTGCGTGTGTGTGTGTGTGACTTTGCTTCAATTCATTCTCTCACTTTAAGACTTTGGCGCAATTCGATTTTTGCACTCTCGCAAACAATACCTCCTGTTCATCCAAGCGTGAACACATTCCACCCAAAAATAGTACCAAATGATTCAGGATAAAACACTCTTTCATATGATGTATAATACTTCACTGTTCATAAATTATTTTTTTAATTATTAGTAATTTCCTAGGTGTAAAGTTTTTTTTTACTCACACTGTATAGAAGAGGACATGAAGAGACGTACAAGACTGGCTGCTTGGGCATTCGGAAGACTGAAAAGTGCCATCTGGTCCAACCAAGATATTTCTAGGAGACTCAAAGTCAGGATCTACAGAGCACTTATCCTCCCTATTGCCACATATGGAGCAGAATCCTGGACTCTCCGAAAACCTGATAGAAATAAGCTTGAGGTATTTGAAATGAGGTGTCTCCGGATCATCCTTGGAGTTCACCTAATGGACAAGATTAGGAACGAAGAGATCAGGCAGAGATTGAACATCCCAAGCACCATATGCGAGGAAATAATCAAACGTTGCTTGAAATGGTTTGGCCATGTTTTACGCATGCCGCATCACCGTCTACCATACCAATACCATTCCAAAATGACTTTAACGGACGCAGACCTCGGGGACGCCCCCCGAGGAGATGGAAGGACCAGGTTGAATGCGATGTGGGATTACCCACACAAGTGGCAGAGCTAAGAGCCCAGGACAGATCAGACTGGAGCATGAATTCTCGTAGGGGAGCAAGGGGACACACCGTCCTGTGCACCTAAGTCAAGTAAGTCAAGATTTTTTTTTTCCATTTTTTTTTTTTTATTGATTCCAAACAATACACATCTATCTTAGAAAGAAAAAAAAAGTTGTTTTACCTTGACATAAATTCCAAACATTTTCATTACATAGATTGTACATTTGATGAAAACAAAAATGAAATCAGTTGTAACATAAAACAAATAACCCCATCCAACCAAACACACTACTACCCCTCCCCCCTCCCCTCCTCACCATGCGACACACACACACACACCACCCGACCACACTTCCACCACACACTGTTCCTAGCCTCCTCAGAATACCCCAAATTGGAGAGATGGTGGCTTCTTGCATATCATTTGCAAACACACGCACACACGTACACACTCATACACTCATAGCAGGGTAACCTGCTCATAGCTTGTTTCCCACTTTTCTACCTATAAAGAGAACTTTATATTATATTTTCTACACTGTACATCATCTTTTAGCATAATGTATTAAGCTGAAAAATAATAACTATCAATACCCTTTTCTCAGTATGTTAAATAAATCTAGTCATCTGATTGGTCGTATTGGAATCGTGATTTTAGCGATGTCCGCCGACCGGTCAATAGTTGTTTTTAAAGATACCCGTTGCCCCGGATAACGGGCCGTATATATAAATGCTGCTGAGATCCCCAATGGTTATTATCCCCAATTTTTATCCGTTATGGAGCTCTCACACTCTGCCGTGTAGGCCTACCGTCCACCTGCCGGGCTATTAAAAAAAAAACAGAGTCCAGAACGTTGGGTTTTGAGCGAACTTGTCCCCGGCCGGAAAAAAAAAATCATAAAATTAATCTTTTCACCGTTTCGTTGCCATCTTCTGACCGTTCTCACCGGGCGCATACCGGGTGTTGAACGTGCTTCTACCGTCTTCACCGCCCACATTGACTTTTGTTGAAAATTTTGGCCGTTTCCATACCGGGCCCATACCGGGTCTCGAACGTGTGCACCGGGTCTGTATCAGCCACCTACCAGTCACTTAGCGTCCCCTCACCGCTCGGAGCGTCCTGTGAGCGAGTCCCCGGACTGCTGACGTTCATGACACGTTCACAACCCGCTTACAACCCGTTGCAGACGGTGGATTTTTTTTTTGCCCGTTCATCACCGTTCTGTAACGGGTTATGAGCGTGTTGTGAACGTGTTCATACAGTGTGACCGTTTTCATAACGTATTCATACCGTCCTCATACCGTTCAACATCGTCCTCTTGCCGCTTACTTGCGGCCGGTGCCAGCCGGCCAAAGTTTTGAACATGCCCAAAACTTTCGCCGGGTCCCACCGGGTGTAAATAAGCGCCAACGCCCTATTAACGTGTTGCCCGCTTTGATAACGAACCACCGTGTGCCCTCGCCGTTCTCCACCGTCCGCAGACATTTTCGCGCACGGTGGCACACGGTAGGCCTACACGGCAGAGTGTGAGAGTCACATTAACTTTTCACATTTCTTCGTATTTTTACGCTCTACAGGAGGTACGTGTTACTGTTTATTCGAAAAACTATAGGATTTCCGGGCCAAATTCGCGAGTTTGTCATTCAAATTAATTTATCTTGCGTTCGAATTCGACGGTTTTAGTGCAGTCAGGTACATCTCGGGTTTATATTCCCTTTTCTAGTTTTCAAATCTATGGAATTTTCGTTAGAATCTACGTATGTTTCATTCAAATTAATGAACAATGTGCTTTTTTCGCTATTTGGTCATTCGATTTGGCGCAACACGATTTTCTGACAACGCGACGGTGTACTTCTCAGCATTCTAATTCATTTGTAGCATTCAAATTAGCACTCTGTGCACTTAAATTGATGGTCAATATACATTTCTCGTTTATTACACACTTTTTATAGCTCATTCTTTTTCTTTCAAGATTGTTTTTTCATGTGTATTTCATCATATTTCATTTTCTTGCATTTATACACTTATAATTATTAGATTTATCTGATATTCATCAGCATTTAAGTTTGATTGTTAAGAAGAAAAAAACGACTTGCATCTACGGACCTGATGGTCTCAGTATATTTGTAAATGTTCATGTAAGGAAGTTGTTTGTCTTATGTTTCATCATAAATTTATCATAATTTCATCATAATTTAATTATGGAAGAAGGGTACAATATTGTGACTGGGGTAGGGACTAGAGTCAACAATTTGAACATGATTCATTATTTAGCCATGTCTTTAGCCATCGATATGCTGGCGGGCAAATAAACTATGAAACTCTTTAAGAAAAACAGAGGGGTGTGTTGGGTATAAGAGACGATGTGAATTACTTTTGTAAAATCCCGAGTCTGTAGTAAAAAGGGGCGATTGAGGGTACCCCCACCTTTCCCGGGTATATGAACATGTCCGTGCAGAAGTGCCATATCACCTTGATTTCGCCCCTTCTTTACTTTATGTCTGACTACACCCATCTGCATTGTCCTGAAAATAAATTAATGGAATAACAGCTTAGACCCTAATGGCAAATCACGCATTTTAACTGCAGTATTTAAAAACTGTAAAAGTTTGTTGCAATTCTTCCCCTAACGTCATTCCTAACTTGAATACAAATATTACGAATACGAACGACAGGTGTTAATTTGAATGATAAAAATTACGCTTCGACAAGTGAATATTAATTTGAATGCTAGTTGAGCAGTTTCTAAATTGAATGACAAATTTATGAAACCCTTCGACCAAAATCCTAAATGAAATACAAAAACTGGAAAATCGAATGATAATTGGCATGGCAAAGCCGATCTGCGCTAACTTAAATACAAAGTAAATGAATTCGAATGACAAACACGCGAATTTGGCCAGGAAATCCTATATTAACAACACCACTATTGTTCCAAGAAAGATTGGCGCATGCGCGGTCCGTATCTCACATTATCCCTAGACTCTCCGTTACTTCATAAAATGAAGATCAAACTTTCAGCCTTTTCACACAGGGGTAAAATTCATCGTATCTAGAGCTGATTAGCTTAAAGCTGTTTAACTAAACAGCTTTAAAGAAAATTTTCCCTATGTGAACGTCGTTTATACGATGTTCGGACAGATACGAAGTCGCGATTCATACGCCGGTCAAAGCAGGCTGCAGATACGAAGCTCGTATCTAGAGAGCAAGACGTTTTGTGTGTGAACGGATATACGTCCTTAACTAGACCGGACACTGCTCTTTAAACTGTATTGCGCCGCATTTACGAGCAGTCACTGCTCGTAAATGCGCAATGGCCCTCCTGAGCGTGTGAAACTCAAACGACCGCACCGAAATTGTCTGTGTGTGAATGATGATGTACCTAAGGGTGCGTTTAATCGACACTTTTTCACCCTAGAATCACGGTTTCTAAAGACGTTTAGTTTAAAACGCAATGCGTTCAAGCGATTTTTTCGTCGGTCGTAAAAATTAACGTGTTTGAAAACACAAACATGAAACGCTGAAAAAGATGCGTTTTGTATCATGATTCAAAAGAATCACGGTCGCTAAAATTCGATTGAACGGACGGAGTTCTCAATCATGATTGTATGACGAAGCCTCTTCCGGTTTGGGAAAAACCGCGCGCCCGCTTTGCATGCAATTTGCGTTCACTATACCATCGTGGCCTGTTCCGTTATGTTATTCCTTGTTTTTACTTCTATCATTTTTTCTTTCTGTCTTTCCTTATGTTATTCTTTGTTTCTTCCTTCTATTCTTATGTTATTCTTTGTTTTTTTCCTTCTATCACCTTTTCTTATGTTATTCTTTGTTTTTATCATTCTATCATTTGCTCTTTCTGTCTTTCCTTATGTTATTCTTTGTTTCTTCCTTCTATACTTATGTTATTCTTTGTTTTTTCCTTCTATCACCTTTTCTTATGTAATTCTTTGTTTTAAGCATTCTATCAATTTCTCTTTCTGTCTTTCTTTATGTTATTCTTTGTTTCTTCCTTCTATCATCTTCTCTTATGTTATTCTTTGTTTTTATAATTCTATCACTTTCTCTTATGTTATTCTTTGTTTTAATCATTCTGTTACTTTCTCTTTCTATCTTTCCTTATGTTATTCTTTGATTCTTCCTTCTTTCACCTTCTCTTATGTTATTCTTTGTTTTAATCATTCTATCACTTTCTCTTTCTATTCTTCCTTATGTCATTCTTTGTTCCTTCCTTTTTTCGCATTCTCTTTCTGTCTTTCCTTATGTTATTCTTTGTTTCTTCCTTCTATTTTTATGTTATTCTTTGTTTTTTCCTTCTATTACCTTCTCTTTTGTTATTCTTTGTTTCTTCCTTCTATTCTTATGTTATGCTTTGTTTTTTCCTTCTATCACTTTTATGTTATTCTTTGTTTTAAGCATTCTATCACTCTCTCTTTCTGTCTTTCTGTCTTTCCTTATGTTATTCTTCGATTCTTCCTTCTTTCACCTTCTCTTATGTTATTCTTTGTTTTAATCATTCTATCGACTTTATCTTTCTGTCTTTCCTTATGTTATTCTTTGTTTCTTCCTTCTATCACCTTCTCATTCTTTGTCTTATTATTGCGATCTATGCTCAAAACAGCAGTCGACAGTCGGCCGTAAACAATTCCAGAAAGCGCGCGCCGAAGTTCCTGGGCCATACTGCGCAGTGTGATGCGCAGTGGTTTGGCTCGCAATGAGCTAGAATCAGCGTTGATGAAAAACCGCTTGAACGCAAACCGCAGTGACCTTGCTTTTTGTAACGGCGTTTTGAATTGTGATTCATGTTTGTGATTCTAGCTTCGAAAATTCGATTGAACGCACCCTAAAGCTGATTAGTTTGAAGCTCTTTAAACTAATCAGCTTTAACGAATTTTACATCCCGCCACAATACCCTGGACATCCCGCCACAATACCCTGGACAACTCGCCACAGCCTTTTCGGACAACTCGCCACACTTCATGATTTCTAGATCTAAAATGAGATGAAATTGTCATTTTTCATGATTTTTAGTGCTTTTATAAACACAGTCATTACAAAGAATAAAGAATAAAGTTGATTTCCCTAATTGTAACAATAATATATATTGAAATGAAATTGTAATTTTTCATGATTTTCGTGCTTTTATAAACACAGTCATTACAAAGAATAAAGTTGATTTCCCTTGTAACAATAATATACTTTTGATCTAGAGGTCTATAACAGCTGCATTTTTCTGTCCCAGAATTTTTTTAATGGTAGGATACTGGAAGCACTGGCGTACTGATAGGGGGGGGGGGGGTGGGCAGTTGACCCGCGAAATAAAATTGGAATGTGGTTTATTTCTAGATTTTCTGGGTTAGTTTCGTCAGAGGCGGCATTCTTGGTTGGGGGGGGGGGGACACTGTGCCCCCACTTTTCCAGGTTCCCCTAAAGTGCCCCCTTATCATTTTGTACATGTCCTTTTCCCTTCTGATAAGTGCCTACTTTTCTTTCTCAGATGTTTTAATTATAATGTTACACATAATTACAAAGTATGTGTTCACGCTTGGATGAACAGGAGACATTGTTTGCGAGAGTGCAAAAATCGAATTGCGCCAAAGTTGCCTATATGATGTTTGAATAAAACAATTGGGATTTGGGTATTAATTCGGTCTTTGCAGATCCAAATAACACCCCTGACACAATTAATCATGCCACACACATCAAATATCGAATATCAAATATCAACGAACATTAATTTTGTGCGCGTGTGTATGGGTGTGTGTGACTTTGCCCTTTGCAAAAAATATATGCAATGCATTTCATTTGATACATTCAATCCATTCTCTCACTCCGGTAATCCCAACATAATACGAAGGCATCACTTTGGCGCAAGTCGATTTTTGCACTCTCGCAAACAATGCCACCTGTTCATCCAAACGTGAACACATACCACACAAAAATGGTACCAAATGATTTGGGATAAAACACCCTTTCATAAGTTGTATAATAATTTACTGTTCATAGATGATTTTACAAATAATTATCAATTTTCTAGGTGTAAACTTTTTGTTGACTCACACGGTATAGGCCTACTTAGAAACATTTAATATTATGCAGTTTGCATTCTGCCTATTGAAATAGTATTATTCTTACCAGGTGAATGACAAAATTTGTATTGAGGAAGTTCATAAAGACTTATGTATTAAATTTGATTACATTACGAAAATGGCCTATTCCCTGCCATGCAATACAGTACAGACGGGACTACACGACTAACAAAATTTGTCTCTACCAAGCCGCAAAACGGCTTTTATATTTCAACAATTCACCATCCAGTTTTAAAACAATTCATGTTATATCCATATTCATGTTGTTATAGTTAAGAAACAATAATCGAAAAGATTCGCGTTGAAATTCGTCATCCTTCGTAATAAAACGATGAAGTTCCCATACCTTATTTGGTACAAGCTCGCTGATTGGCTGTCACTTGGGGCGTTATTGAGAACGGATTTCATTTCTGGATTTCACCTCAGCGGTCACTGTTACTACAATAGCTTCTCGATTTTGCACACGAATCGCAGATTGTCCGTCCGCGTTGAGCTTGCGAAAATTCCCTATTATCATCTTCGGCTGAGAGCTAGAAGGACGTTAATTTATATCACACAAAGCTAATGCTCCTCGGCCTCTCAGCAGATGATATACTCCATTTTGACATTTATAGTCATACGCAAGATGTATTAGCAAATAATGTCTTGGGAATAATACACACAAATTGTATATAATTATGCTGTATAATGTATTATACAGTAGACATATACGTTATTTTAAGGTGTTATCCAACAAAACATACTATCTCTCTTTCAAAATCGTGCAGTATTTGGAGGTAGATCATAGGTCTATGGTTTGCGGGTATTCACTTTAATATAGGATTTCCTGACCAAATTCGCGTGTTTGTCATTCGAATTCATTTACTTTGCATTTAAGTTAACGCAGATCGGCTTTGCCATGCCAATTATCATTCAATTTTCCAGTTTTTGTATTTAATTTAGGATTTTGGTCAAAGGGTTTCATAGATCTGACATTCAATTTAGAAACTGCTCAACTAGAATTCAAATTAATATTCACTTGTCGAAGCGTAATTTTTATCATTCAAATTAACACCTGTCATTCGTATTCGTAATATTTTTTATTCAAGTTAGTAATGTTAGGGGGAAGAATTGCAACAAACTTTTACAGTTTTTAAATAATGCAGTAAAAGTGCATGATTTGGCATTGGGGTCTAAGCTGTTATTCCATTTATTTATTTTCAGGACAATGCAGATGAGTGTAGTCAGACATAAAGTAAAGAAGGGGCGAAATCAAGGGATATGGCATTTCTGCACGGACATGTTCATATACCCGGGAAAGGTGGGGGTACCCTCAATCGCCCCTTTTTACTACAGACTCGGAATTTTATAAAAGTAATTCACATCGTCTCTTATACCCAGCACACCCCTCCGTCTTTCTTAAGGAGTTTCATAGTTTACTTGCCCGCCAGCAGATCGATGGCTAAGGACATGGCTAAATAATGAATCATGTTCAAATTGTTGACTCTAGTCCCTACCCCAGTCACAATATTGTACCCTTCTTCCATAATGAAATTATGATGAAATTATGATGAAATTATGATAAATTTATGATGAAACATAAGACAAACAACTTCCTTACATGAACATTTACAAATATACAGAGACTATCAGGTCCGTAGATGCAAGTCGTTTTTTTTTTCTTCTTAACAATCAAACTTAAATGCTGATGAATATCAGATAAATCTAATAAGTATAAGTGTATAAATGCAAGAAAATTAAATATGATGAAATACACATGAAAAAATAATCTTGAAAGAAAAAGAATGAGCTATAAAAAGTGTGTAATAAAGTTCGAGAAATGTATATTGACCATCAATTTAAGTGAACAAAGTGCTAATTTGAATGCTACAAATTAATTAGAATGCTAGAAGTACACCGTCGTATTGTCAGAAAATCGTGTTGCGCCAAATTGAATGACCGAATAGCGAAAGAAGCACATTGTTGATTAATTTGAATGAAACATACGTAGATTCTAACGAAAATTCCATAGATTTGAAAACTAGAAAAGGTAATATAAACCCGAGATATACCTGACTGCACTAAAACCGTCGAATTTGAACGCAAGACAAATTAATTTGAATGACAAACTCGCGAATTTGGCCGGGAAATCCTATAATATTAACAGTAAAATAACAATACCAATCAACATTTTTATTGTCTCGACAATATCAATAATAATGGTTTATATCAAGTAAACAATACAGGATTAACATAATAACAAAACTAGCCAGTCATAGGCCTACTTGCCAAAATGTTTATGTCGGTGAAAAACACACGCATTATTTTTTACCTGTCTAAATAATTCCAAATGGCCGTAGAAGGCCATGTCTGTTCGTGCTGTTCTCGACTATGTTGCGTTGTTGAGAATGTTACAAGTATTATTCCGTGCTATAGCACTGTCGAATGTATGGTTGAATATAATATTATGCTATTATGTTGAGTGGAATTATGGAATACAACACAATAGAACAATTTCGATACGCATTGAAAACACGCCCACAGTGCCAGCCAATATAGCTTGGGAATTCCCAGCAAAACGTTTATTGTACAAGTGAATATCCGTGGGAGCGGGGGCGGGGCGGTGAGTTCGGAAATCCTCCTCCCCCCCCCCCCCCCCCTCTAAAATAAAAGGAAGGGGGGAAAAGAGAGAAGAAATGCACAGAGAAAATGAAAGGTTAAGAAGAAAGAAAATGAAGAAAAGAGTGACAAGAGAGAAAGAGTCGAGACAGAGAGGAAGATAGTCAGAGAAAGAGGGAGAGAGTGAGAGAGAGAATGTTTGTTCCTTGTATCTCATTTTTATTCCACATGTTTCTCATAAATAATCACATTGATTCTGGAAAATGTTATCATTTTCTTGCATGCTTTATACCAAGTTAAAATGTTCATTACTTCAGCTCAATCTCTATGCAAAAAGAAATAACTCATTAGTGTGTTGTATAAGTCTACCTCTCTTTAACGTTTAAATCTCTCTCTTAAAGATACTATGTCCCTGTTGCAGCCAACAAGTTCTGTAGAACTTTGCAGGAATTATGAATATGTCATGTATGTCCAATCTGTGAAATTTAAACGTTAGCAGTGTCCTAATATTCAAATTATGCAAGGAAACCCGTTTACGTGCTAAACTTCACTGTCAGACACTATTGAGTGACTAATTGGCTTTTTTTCTTCTTTGGTAATAACATACATAAAATGAGCTGTAAAGGGTACATGAGCATTTGCCTACATCAATAACCCACTTCTTGTAATGACCAAAATTAAGCTGATTGAATCTTTGCGCAGCATAAAACGCATGTCCATTCGGTCCAATGGTCTGAAAAATCAGTCTATTACTTACTGGCTCTATAGCTCTTAAGTCGATTCGACAACTAATAGTCGTTATTTTCCCACTTAAAGACATTTTCAAGCCCCACCCCCCCCCCCTTTTTTTTTAGGGAAGTTCTAAATTAGTATTATCTTTTAAATGCCATTGGAATTTAGCCTTTTCATGTTTTGGGCCTGCAAATGGGACATAGTACCTTAAACATGTCGGGCAACCCTCTGGCGAGCCTTTCAGTCGTCAAGAGAAACTTATGTTTAAAAATATATGCATAAAATGTGTTAACAAGTCCATTGGAAAGCAAAATTATTCGCACCCCATATCAATTACAAGTGCCAAAATGCTGTAACAATGTTTGTTCACAGCCAATAGGCTATTTCCGTAATGTAGCCTAGCTTTTCTGAGATTCCCTTTTTTTTTCCCTCTCAGTTAAATCAAGCAATATAAAATATTTTGTCTCATTCTTAAATGTACTTATTTGAATACGAACATACTTAATGTCAGTATTTCGTTACTTGTATAATTCATTTGTTCTTTCATTATATTGTATTACTGTATGGTCTATACTATTTGTGGATATTTGAGTGGAAAATAAATCAAATCAAATCAAAAAATGAAATCAATACAAATTATTTCATTTACCTGATAGGAATGTAAAAATGCAAACTGCATATAAAGTGTTGCTATGTAGGTCAAGCCATAATGTTTGTCCTACCTGGCAACAACTAATGTATGCAGTTCGGATACTGTCTATTGAAATACTATTATCTTATCAGGTGAATGAAATATTGAGGCATTTCACAAAGACTTATGCATTAAATTTGATTACATTACGATAATGGCCTATTGTCAAATGCAATGATTTCAGTCGCACATACTATTATCAGAAATTCTACTTTTTCACTGATAAATCTTTTTTATGAAAGAGGGACCCGATGGAAGCCAGTCTGTTATTCACATTCATGTCATTTTGTATTATTGAAGTGCAACGGTGTCTATCAATTGCCATATTCTTTTCTTCTTGCTTGCCATTCGTTTGCACGGTATGCCTGCATAATGTGAGTTGTATATGTGAAAGATGTACATGCATATCACTGCCAAATAGTTTGACGTTGGACACTATGCAACTCGGCTCCATCTTGATTGCGTCTGAAGCACAAATTCGGAGTATTTTATTGATGAATTGATATTCTTTCCAGTCCAGGCGCGGATCCACGGGGGGGGGGGGGGCCGACGGGCTCGGGCCCCCCCCCCCTGGCTTTTTTTCTTTAAAAAAAAACAAAAAAAAAGTTTTCGAGGTCAAATACAAAAAATAAATGATGCATACTCCTCCCCCCCCCCCCCCCCCACTGAGCGAGATATTGGTAGGCTCGATTTTTACATTTTCGAGGTCATATACCCCCCAAAAAATGATGCTCACTACCCTCCCCCCCCCCCCCCCCCCACTGAGCGAGATATTGGTCGGCACGATTTTCACATTATTTTCGAGGTCAAATACGAGAAGAAAAAAATTATGATCACTACCCTCCCCCCCCCCCCCCCCCCCCCCCCCCCCCCCACTGAGCGAGATATTGGTCGGCGACATTTTCACATTTTAGGCCCCCCCCCCCCTATCGGCAAATCCTGGATCCGCCCCTGATTCTTTCGACAAAGTTTTCATTATCGAAGGAGTCTCTCTCGAAGGTGTCAACGTTCTTTGGGAATTTATATTACGAAGATTAGAATAGCAGCTGACGTCTAGCTTGGGTGAGATATTTTGTATGTCGCGCTTTGATGAAGTATCACAAATTTGGGATTTTAAACACGGTAGTGAGAAAAATGTAAAAGATTAGAAACGAGTGTATGTGGGTAGAAAATCTAGTTTGGGATGTATTTCTAAGATTGTGAGAAGAAATGTTGGAGGCAAACAGGGGAAAAAAGAAGGTGATATGAATTTATTAATACCAACACATCACAAACAATCATAGTAATGCAAAGAATAATACTGTAATGTTGATTGAACAGTTATGGTTTTAAAACGATATTTAGACATAGCTCTGCATAGTATTAAATTTACAAAAGATATATACGTAAATATGTGTATTACTATATTTAGGTGAAGTTGTTAATGGGAACTAAAAGTCAGCACAAGTACTATTAGACAGGGGCGTAGACAACGGGGGGGGGGGGATGAGGGGGATGCATCCCCCCACCTCACAAGGTGGGGGGGGGGGGATGGCATGTACAATCATCCCCCCCCCCCAGGTTTTGGGGAATGATATTTGCTTACTTAATAAGTCATAATGATGATAATAATAGTAATAATAATAATGATAACAATAATAATATTAATAATAATAATAATTATGATGATGATAATAATAATCCTCATCATTATTGTAATTGTGTTTATTGTTATTAGCCGCATTCACACGGTGAAAGCCAATTCAGACGGTAAAAAAAAGAAAATAAAGAAAAGTATTTTGTGGTTATCTTGTGGTTTGGAAACCACAAGATAACCACAAGATTAAACAGGCGCGGATCTACGGGGGGGGGGGGGGTTTAGGGGGTTTAAACCCCCCCCCCCCCCCCTTGGGCGGCCCCAAAAACAAACAACCAAAAAAAAGGGAAAAAAGAAAAAAAGAAAAGAAAAAAAGAACGAAAAAAGAACGCACGCTGGAGAGAAACCCTTTCAAGTGCAAATATTGTGAGAAGATATTCAACTCATCTGGTAACTTAACCAAACACATGATAACTCTGGATATAACTGTGTATTTAACTGTTACTTGATTTCAAAAGACGTTATCATGCACTGCTTTTTATGGTCTCCATTGTGTTAATAGATGCCAGGAAAACATCACTTACGGGGTTCAAATAAACACCCCCCAAAAAATCGGCTCGCCGCTTAGCGGCTCGTGGACGATGCTCTGCATTGTCATTATTTTGGTCAACCCCCCCCCCCCCTTAGCAAAAAGCTAGATCCGCCCCTGAGTCATCCCCCCAGGTGTACGAAGCTGTCTACGCCACTGCTATTAGAGCCTAGTTCCATCAACAGATGGTTGCATACAAATTGTGAAGACAAATATTTGAAGGGTAATGTGTTGCTATCGTGAAGGACATGAAGAAAAATTCGCCCGGGAATGACTGGCTGACAGTGAATTTGTTCGTATATTTCCTACAGATATAAGCGATGTAATTATAATTATGTGAGCATGTGTTTCGGAGGAAACTATCGGCAACACAAAAACAGTCTATTGTTATTTTGAAAGCTAAGGAAGGGAAATATCCCAACTTAAGTTTAAAAATTATATATAGGCCTATATCCTTAATAAAATATAGATTATGAGATCATTTCTAAAGTTTGGGCCCAACAAATAATTTTAGATGACGTTATCTTTATGGGTCAGACAGGAGTTATCGAAGGACGAAACATTCGAGTAGCGATAAGAATGATAGGTGATATGAATTTCTAGACGTCACACAATAAAATCCCGGGGGTTTGCTTGCTTTTGATTTTAAAAAGCCTTTGACTCAGTAGCGTACAGTTTTGTATTTATTCATTTAAAAAGTAAAGTTATGTTCTTTTTGTTTCTGTCCGTTAATGGATTGAAATATTGTATAAAAATACGCAAAGTTTCATTTTCAACGGAGAGAAATCGACATGCTATTTGAATGTGGAAAGAAGTCTTCTATCTCTATATTAATCTTCAAAAATAATCTCCATATAAATATTGGCCCACGAGATACGATATGACAGTTATGTCAAAGGACTATGTTTTGAAGAGGAGGAAGTAATGAGTTATGTATTCTGATGGTATAATGACCCTTTGTTAATACACGAAGTTGACTCCATAAGAATGTAACAAAATTGCAAGTGAAGTTTCGAAAATTGTCCAGACTTCGGGTTTACAGCGAGAAGACCAAAATACTAAATGCCCCTTTTAAGTAGGAAAAATGCCCTCCTTTTCTTTCTAATAAGCTCCTCTATATATATCCCCTTATCAAAATGTTGCTCCTTTTCTACTCTGATAATTCCCCCTTTTCTAATCTTTAACTTTAACAAAATGACCCTTTCCTTTTTAATAGACGAATTTTACCCTAAGAAGTGCCTCTTCTCATCTCTGATGAGTACCCCATTTTAGGTATAAAAAATAACCCCTGTTCAGCTCTGATAAGTTTCCCTTTTGCTTTGAAATGTGCACTTTTTTCCTTTTTTAATAAGCACCCCTTTCCCTCTTGTAAATGCCCCTCATTTCACGACTGAAAAGTGCACTTTTCAAATATGATAAGTTACCCCGTTACTTTTTATGTAATTCTCTTTTGATAAGTGCCCCTTTTTACCGATATTTCCCACTGAAACTTACAACTTGTGTCCTTTTGCGGTTATCTAAAGAGCCATAATTAGTTTCAAAGAATCAGAGCAGCTTTGTGCAGTATTTTTCTACCACCCGCACAATTAAATGCAGTTGAGCCGGGGTCACAATGCGCCAAATAATAACGAACCGTGTTCCTTTTAGAAATAGATAATAGTGCAAAAATGCCCCATTTACATCAGATAAATGTCCCTTTTTCGTCTTCTTTCAAGTAGGTACCCGTTCCATATTCTTATAAGTGCCCCTTACCCTCCGTATGATAATTGCCTCAATTCAAAGCTGAGAGGTGCCCCTTTTACTTTGACTAGTGGCCCGTTTTCCTTTGTAAGAAGTGCCCATTTTTATGTTGACACGTGCCCCTTTTCCCTGTGATAAGTCCCCCCCCCCCTCCCAATTTGATTATTATTATTATTATTTTTTTATTTTTTATTTATTGTGGTATAAAAAACATTGTACATGGCAGCTTTTCGGCTGAATTGAGTGCAATTTACATAAGTATTAACACAAGGATACTGCACAAAATACAATAGTATTACAAAGTCATTAAAAATAGTACATTCATAACAAACAATAAGGTACACCTTAGATCAAAGAATATCGATGGTGGGGTAACGGAAGTGGGTAATGGATGTGGAAATATAAGTGTTTTATGATATGAATTAAGCAAATTCATAGGAAGAATATAACAGTAAGAGCCCCTTTCACATGTCATAGATATCCCCTTTTCCCCTTGATAAATGTCCCTATAAGTGTGATAGGTGCCCTTTGCCATTCTCATTAGTGCCCCCTTTTCATCTCTGGTCTCTTTTCAGGTCCGAGAAATGCCCCTATTAACATCTGATGATTGCCTTATTTACTTTCAAACATGCCCCATTTTCTTTTTAATAAATGACCTTCTTCCTCCTGGTAATTGTTCCTTTCCCTTTTAAATAAAAACCCCTTTTCTTTCTCTGAAACACTACCTTCATAAGTACCTCTTTTATTTTGAAATGTGCCCCTTTTCCTTTCTTATAATACCCTTTTTAATTTAGATAACTGCCCCTTTTCCTTTTTTATATGAGCCCTTCTCCTCTCCATAAATGACCCTTTTCACCTCTGATAAATGCCCCTATCGAAATCTGATACGAGACAATTATGTTGATATGGGGTCCGCTCGCTATTCATAAGGGTCAGTATTCATAAGGACTACTATTCGGGATGGACCGCTATTCATCATTTGAGAAAAGGGTCATCATTCATAAGGGACGTTATTCGTAGGGGGCGCTATTCATAATCAAAGAGGAGGGTCGATATTCATAATGAGATGAGGTTCGCTATTCATAATACAAAATCGGGGTCTTTATTCCTGGGGTCCCTATTCATAATACGAGAAGAGGGGCCCGCTATTCATTATTATTCGCATATGAATAGCGACCCTCATCTAACATTTAGTGAATAACGGTCTTTAAGAATAACTGTCTTTAAGTCCCCCTTTCCGTTGTATGAATAGCGGTCCTTCCGAATAGCGGTACTTATGAATAGCGGTCCTATATGACTAGGGAGGTGACCCCCACGCTAAGCCGTTGATACACCCCCTCATCCCCCAAGAAATAACAGACTTTTCATATAGCCTCCCTTTTATATGTATGTGCCACTAATCCAAAACGAATGAGAGCAATTTTTCTCGCTCCCTAGCGTGAATAGATTATCACATTATTGAAGGTCTAATTTTATTCATTTTTGCATTATAAGGGGAAGGGGAGTGGGAGGGCAGGCCCCCCCCCCCCCCTCCCCACTCAGGGGTCGGAATGACCGCATGCGTGTTGCCAAAATGTCCGGTAAAGGGGTACTTTTCGTGCGACAAAGTCCGGCCCGAGAATTGTAAAAAAAAGGGGTGTATTTGACTTTTCACCCGGAGATTTATTTAAAAAGGGGGTGTTTTTCCTTTTTTCTCTTTCATCTCTTTGGACTCCTGGGATGTTATTCCGAATTTAGGGGGTACATCGAGCATTTTTCCTGATTTAGGGGGGTCTCCAAGGCAGGAAAAGCCCGCGAAAAACCCGCGAAAGGGGGGTTCGGAAATGTTGGCAGTCCTCAGATAGGGGGTGCTTTCAAAAAGAGGGGACGAGCATATGCGTACCCTAAAGAACACTGAGTGTGGGGGGGCGGGGGGCAGGGACGCGATTTGTTTTTCTCCTTTCTCTTTTATTATTATTTTGTTTAATTTATAAACTTCGTAATGATGGTGATTATGTTTTTGTCATGTATTCTTATCTTGCCATGCCATCAATTCTTGTCATGCTATGTAACCAGAAAATAGAAGAAACAAAAATAATCTTAAACAAAATAAATGAATAGTTGATTGAATGGCTTTATTTAGTTTTGTTTCGTTTTTGGAAGTGTTAATTGTTTTTCACGGTTTTCGAAATCTCACTTGAGGAGGTAGGCCTACTTTTGCTGGTGTTTTCTTGACAGACTGCCGGTGTCACAAGTTTATTGATTTGCTTCCTTCATTAATTTATTTGGTTGTTTATTGTGGGCCTGGCATACTATAGACCATGGGCCAAGCCCCAAAATTCTTCAATTCCGTTGCCCCCACCACCTGGGAAGTACTTTATTTTGTTCTAAATGATCAATGGACATACTTATCTATAAGAACAATGGTGCAATCTTCCCATCTCCAAATTTGTACATTTTGTCACAATTTTGATATAAAGTTGAAAAAAGCACTGTATGTAGCACAGCCATTCTGCAATGATGATGTCCTAGCTGTTCCTTTATTGACCTAGATCTATATACAGCTATATGGATGCCGAGATTAGCCCCTACCTCCTCCTCACTGTCCTCAGCAACGAAAAAGGAAAACCTGAGATAACAAATCATATAGCGGCCGACTGAAGGATTGATGAAGAAGGAAAACAGTATAGGAATCAGTCTTTTCCATTTCTTTTTCCTATCATGCTTTTCAAGTGAAGTTGTGTAATAATCGAAATTCACCTGCACTGCACTGCGCATGCGTCGACGTAGCTGGTACCGGTGCGGATGTGGGGCTGGAATACTGGACGTGAACTCACGACTCGTAACTGTAAGTCAAAATGATTCATAATTAAATATCTTTCCCTTTTCCCGAAATGTTTTTTAATATAGCTTGTTTTAGCATCTTTAATCTATCAGAATATACAGTTTAACAGAAAGTGCGTTGGTGAAAATTGAATGTGTAATGTGTTGCAACACCGACGACTTGATTCTTGTTCGCAGCTGCAGCTCGGAATTGACAAAGCCTGTAACAAAAATGTGAGGTCAAGTAAAAATAATGTCTGATTGAATAACCGAGTCAAATTGTACTAAACAGGATAGAAATTAAAATTCTGTTAGTTTCAAGAAATATCTGCATTATCTTCTTGTGTTCCATGCTGATGTTTCGTCTTTTTGGCAGTCATTCCTCGGGCTCATGTTGTGTTCAGAATTTGTCCGGTGCATGCCATTTATTTATAGTGTGGATGACCTTTGGGCCGGGCTTACGTGCTCGGGTGGAGTGTTGATATGGCGATACCGGTATATTTGAGGGGAGTCGGGCTAACTCGGCCCACGGGACTACTCGGCCCAGCTGGAAAAACTGGGCCGAGATGTCCCGACCTGATTAATCGATCGAGAGATACCAATGTGTATATGTTTGTACTCTTTGTGACTTAATAATGCCCTTTCCAACCAAAATCTTTAATGTAATTGTGTTAAATGATACCAATGAAGACAATCTATAACTTATCTTTAGGTAAAATGACAAAAAAATGACATTTCGGACAATTTACTCACAGCTCGCAATCCCCATTGCCGCACGTACATTAAATGTGCGTTGTATCTACTCGGACCACTGAAATTCGAGCAGTGTTTTTGTCGGTAAATCACTGCAAAAATATCATTTTTATCTCGTATGAAGGTCTATTTTTTATTCCTGACACAAATTTTATTATTGAGAAGTCGAATATAGTACATTTTAGACGAGATGGTTGATGTTTGTTCACATTCTTTCGTCCTGGCCGTAAATTAGCAGACTACTGCCTAGTGCTACCGCAGCAGCTCAGCTCAGTGTGCAGCTAGCCGTACAGCGCCGCCGGCCGGGTCGGCGGGGGAATTCACTGACTCGGCGCCCGTACCGGGCCGCTGCACTGCATTGCATGGTTGTACTGCCCAATTTGATCGAGTGATGTGAGTATAACTAATCAAACTTGATCTATATCTACTGTATTATCATTATTTATTCCGAGTAGAATATCCAATTTGATTTAGGGAGTAAACTAGACCTAGATCTATATCTAAATCATTATCATATACTAGATTAGTCATTCAGAGTAGAATATTCGATTAATGAAGGAATGGAATTTTTCTTTTTCATAATCAGATAATCATATTTTACTACTAAAAGTTAAAGACTTGATAAATAGCTAGATCTCTCGTAAGGGCCTAGCCTAGTACTGTAAGAGAAGTGAGCTGAAGAATCGCCTTCTTATTTTTTTGGAGGGGGCTGCTTCAAAAAAATTCTAAGGTATTGGCTTCAATTTTTTTGTATAAATAATGCAGCCCCCACCACCTCCCCCCCCCCCCCCCCAAACAAACCAAAAAATCTCCTTTTACCTTTTTCTGGGAATCAAAGAGATACATACAAAGCAAAGCAATTATAAGACATGATCTGGCAATGACGTGCCGGTGCATGGAGGGGCAGGGGCAGAGGCGGCCCTCCCGGGGGGGGGGGGGGGTGGGGGCAGGGGGGCAGTGCCCCCCACTTTTTCAGATATCCCCAAAGTGCCCCTTTTTACATAGGAAAAGTGCCCCTTTTATTTTGTAAGTGCCCCTTTTACATAGGAAAGGTGCCCCTTCCCCCTTTTCACCTCTGACGAGTGCCCTTTTTTATTTTTGACACGTGCCCCTTTTCCTTCGACATGTTCCCATTTTCCTTTGCAATAAGTGTCCATTTTCCATTCTCATAAATCTTGAATAAGTGCCCTTTTTAATCTCTAGTAAGTGCCTCTTTTCAGGTACGAGAAGTGCCCCTTTTCACTTTAAATAAGTGCCCCCTTTACCTCTGATAATTGCCCTATTCAAAACTGAGAGGTGCTCCTTTTACTTTGACAACTTCCCCTTTTTTCCTTTGTAAGAAGTGCCCCTTCTCCTTTTAATAACTACCCCTTTTTTAAACTCGGATGAGCACACCTTTCATTTTAACATGTGCCCCTCTTATTTTCTAATAAGTGCCCCTTTTCCTTATGATAAGTGCCCCCATTAAAAAGAAAGAGTTCCTTCCCCTTCTCATAACTGCCCCTTTTAAAAATCTGAACGGTGCCTTCTTTTCATTCAACAAATACACATGCACATTTTCCTTTATTATAAGTGCCCCTTTTCATATTTGGTCAATGCCCCTTTTCAACTCTGATAATTCCCCTTTTAATAATGATACGTGCCCCTTTTCCTTTCTAATAAGGGAACTATCCCCTTTTCACCTCTTATAAATGCCCCTATCAAAATCTGATGGGTGCCCTTTTTCCGTCAACAAATGCCTATTTCCCATTTTCGTAAACGCCTCTTTTTCATCACTGGTGAGTGCCTCTTTTTTCAGGTGAAAAAATGCCTCATTTTCACCTCTTATAATAATCCTTTGTACTTTGACACGTGCTCCTTTTCTTTTCTTATAAGTGTCTTATCCCTTTCGATAATTGTCCCCTTTTCATGTAATCATTAAACGTGCCCCTTATTTAAGGCGACTAAGAGCAATTTCCCCCAAAGTTCGCTCGCTGCGCTCGCTCGCATTTAAAGATGATATAATTACTTATCAAAGGTCTTTTCAGTCTTCCGTTATGAGAATGTGCTTATAATCCCATCACGATTGGCTTTTTTCCTCTTTATAAGATGTAATTTTTCGCACTGCGACCTCATAGATCTTTGAAATTTTTCACGCTCGCTTCGCTCGCTCGTAAATGCATATTCAGACATCACACCCAACTGTAAAGTATGATGCTTAAGCGATATCTTGTATGATGTATGAAGAGAAACATATATTGGAATCATCCCTGATAATGTAATCACAATGTAGGGGTATATACCAATGTCTAAAACATTGTATATTTTCGCTTTGAGATTTCCCACTGTAGGTGCCCTTTTTTCCTCCAGAAAGTGCCCTTTTTTGTTGGTGCCCCCCCCCCCCCCCCACTTTGGAAGTCGCTCGGCCGCCCCTGGGCAGGGGGATCTTAATTCTTGTAAGCCTTCTCCTGGACCTTTGGTCAACTGGTCATTAATTTAACCGTTCCTCAAATTTCTAAAAGGCAGCTGCCCCCCCCCCCACCTCCCATCCATCTCGGCCGGGTATGTAATCAGCACCAGAGGCAAAGATCTATGAGCAAAATCGATTTTTATATTTTTTTTTGGGGGGGGGCTGGGGGTTAACAGATTTATAACTGATATCTTGTGTAACTGTATAAATATGTATACTATAAATAAATAATAAATAAAAAAACAAAATTGCATTACCACAACGTGGCATAAAATTAATACACGATTACACCTGCTTATCATTTGTTATTATGAGTCTGCTTGACGTCATATTGTTGGAATTTGTATCTTGGAATCGTAAACAAATAATGTTTATTGTTATTATGTGTGTTTTTCAAACATGTCCTCAATTTTATTTAATTGTTTTAACTTTGTTTATTTATTTAAGTTTTTTTTTGCCTTGTAACTTGCATATATGAAATAATACGTACCAATACCACAACACAAGGAATGGTGTGGCGTGTCATCTTTACTGGTCTCTGCATGTTACAATTTTTATTTTTTTTTGGGGGGGGGGCTGGGAGTTAACAGATTTATATCTGATCTTGTTTTCCTGTAAATATGTACATACTATAAATAAATAATAAATAAAAAAACAAAATTGCATTACCACAACGTGGCATAAAATTAATACACGATTACACCTGCTTATCATTTGTTATTTTGAGTCAGCTTGACGTCATATTGTTGGAATTTGTATCTTGGAGTCGTAAACAAAAAATGTTTATTGCTATTATGTGTCCTCATTTTTATTTAATTGTTTTAACTTTATTTATTTAGATTTTTTTTTGCCTTGTAAATTGCATATGAAATAATACGTACGGGGGGGGGGGAGGGGAGGGGGGGGGGGCTGGGAGTTAACAGATTTATATCTGATCTTGTGTACCTGTAAATATGTACATACTATAAATAAATAATGAATAAAAAAATAAAATTGCATTTCCACAACGTGGCATAATACATAATGGAGACAATGTTAATGATGTAAGGGATGGAGATGATGAGAGGAATGGAGACGATATTAATAATGAAAGGGATGGAGACAATGTGAGGGATGGAGATGATGAGAGGGATGGAGACGATATTAATAATGAAAGGGATGGAGACAATGTGAGGGATGGAGATGATGAGAGGGATGGAGACAATGTGAGGGATGGAAAATTGGAGATGATGAGAGGAATGGAGACAATTTTGATGATGTAAGGGATGAAGACGATATTGATGATTAGAGGGATGGAGACGTCTCCATCCCTCCCGTCTCCATCCCTCTCATCGTCTCCATCCCTCTCACCATCTTGTCACCATCTCCATCCCTCCCATCATCTTCATCCCTCACACTGTCTCCATCCCTCCCATCATGTCCATCCCTCTCACCATCTCCATCCCTCTCATCATCTTCATCCCTCTCATCATCTCCATCCCTCACATTGTCTCCATCCCTTTCATTATCAATATCGTCTCCATTCCTCTCATCATCTCCATCCCTCACCAATCCCTCTCATCATCTCCATCCCTCTCCATCCCTCTCATCATCTCCATCCCTCTCATCATGTCCATCCCTCTCACCATCTCCATCCCTCTCATCATCTTCATCCCTCTCATCATCTCCATCCCTCACATTGTCTCCATCCCTTTCATTATCAATATCGTCTCCATTCCTCTCATCATCTCCATCCCTCACCAATCCCTCTCATCATCTCCATCCCTCTCCATCCCTCTCATCTCCATCCCTCTCATCATGTCCATCCCTCTCACCATCTCCATCCCTCTCATCATCTTCATCCCTCTCATCATCTCCATCCCTCTCATCATCTCCATCCCTCTCATCATCTCCATCCCTCTCACCATCTTCATTCCTCACACCGTCTCCATCCCTCACCAATCCCTCTCATCAACAGCGTCTTCATCCCTTACATCATCAACATTGTCTCCTTCCCTCTCATCATCTCCATCCCTCCATCGTCTCCATCCCTCTCATCGTCTCCATCCCTCTCATCATTTCAATCCCTCTCATCATCTCCATCCCTCTCATCATCTCCATCCCTCTCACCGTCTCCATCCCTCTCATCATCTCCATCCCTCTCATCATCTCCATCCCTCTCATCATCTCCATCCCTCTCATCATCTCAATCCCTCTCATCATCTCCATCCCTCTCATCATCTCCATCCTTCTCATCATCTCCATCCCTCTCATCATCTCAATCCCTCTCATCATCTCCATCCCTCTCACCATCTTCATTCCTCACACCGTCTCCATCCCTCACCAATCCCTCTCATCAACAGCGTCTTCATCCCTTACATCATCAACATTGTCTCCTTCCCTCTCATCATCTCCATCCCTCCATCGTCTCCATCCCTCTCATCGTCTCCATCCCTCTCATCATCTCCATCCCTCTCATCATCTCCATCCCTCTCATCATCTTCATCCCTCTCATCATCTCCATCCCTCTCATCGTCTCCATCCCTCTCATCATCTCCATCCCTCTCATCATCTTCATTCCTCACACCGTCTCCATCCCTCACCAATCCCTCTCATCAACAGCGTCTTCATCCCTTACATCATCAACATTGTCTCCTTCCCTCTCATCATCTCCATCCCTCACCAATCCCTCTCGTCTCCATCCCTCTCATCAAAGAAAGAAGACGATTCGTTATATCGTCCTCGACTCTTAAACCTTGTTTGAATTCATTTCCCCCCTCCCTCTCGCGCAAAGCGCGGAAGCTTTGACGTTTCATAAATTATTAGAGAAAGAAGACGATTCGTTGTACCGTTCTCGACTCTTTATCCTTATCTGAATTCAGTTCCGTCCCCCCTTCCCGCGCGAAAGCTTTGATGTTTCAATAAATAATTAGAGAAAGAAGATTCGTTGTACCGTTCTCGACTCTTAATCCTTTTTCTTCCGTCCTCTTCCTTTTTTCTTTTTTTTCTCTTTTTTTTTTTGGGGGGGGGGGGGACGACCGCCCCCACTGCCCCCCCCCCCTGGCTACGCGCCTGCCCCTCCAAAATAAAAGAAGAAGGCGATTCTTCAGCTCACTTCTCTTACAGTACTAGGCTAGGCCCTTACGACAGATCTAGCTATTTATCAAGTCTTTAACTTTTAGTAGTAAAATATGATTATCTGATTATGAAAAAGAAAAATTCCATTCCTTCATTAATCGAATATTCTACTCTGAATGACTAATCTAGTATATGATAATGATTTAGATATAGATCTAGGTCTAGTTTACTCCCTAAATCAAATTGGATATTCTACTCGGAATAAATAATGATAATACAGTAGATATAGATCAAGTTTGATTAGTTATACTCACATCACTCGATCAAATTGGGCAGTACAACCATGCAATGCAGTGCAGCGGCCCGGTACGGGCGCCGAGTCAGTGAATTCCCCCGCCGACCCCGCCGGCGGCGCTGTACGGCTAGCTGCACACTGAGCTGAGCTGCTGCGGTAGCACTAGGCAGTAGTCTGCTAATTTACGGCCAGGACGAAAGAATGTGAACAAACATCAACCATCTCGTCTAAAATGTACTATATTCGACTTCTCAATAATAAAATTTGTGTCAGGAATAAAAAATAGACCTTCATACGAGATAAAAATGATATTTTTGCAGTGATTTACCGACAAAAACACTGCTCGAATTTCAGTGGTCCGAGTAGATACAACGCACATTTAATGTACGTGCGGCAATGGGGATTGCGAGCTGTGAGTAAATTGTCCGAAATGTCATTTTTTTGTCATTTTACCTAAAGATAAGTTATAGATTGTCTTCATTGGTATCATTTAACACAATTACATTAAAGATTTTGGTTGGAAAGGGCATTATTAAGTCACAAAGAGTACAAACATATACACATTGGTATCTCTCGATCGATTAATCAGGTCGGGACATCTCGGCCCAGTTTTTCCAGCTGGGCCGAGTAGTCCCGTGGGCCGAGTTAGCCCGGATTCATTTGAGGGAGGCCATACCGTACAACCTAGATTCCAGTTATTGTATCTGATGGGCGTATGCCAGTGATTTTGATTTCATGTTGTAATTCAGGAGTGGAAAACCGAAACTATCTAATTTATATTTAGGCACCTTGCTGCCCGAATGGGACAATATTTGGGTTGTGAAGAAGTGTCTAAATATTGTCAAATCCCGACTGATTATAAAATAACATCTCAATTAAAGGGGTAGGCCTATTTATGCGACTGCTTGAAATAGGGAGGCCAATGCCCAAATCTAACTTTTTAATTACGAATTTGTTTAAAATAAAACAAAGATTAAAAGAAAGCATTTACTTTCACTAAGAAAACTCACCCATCTGCCGACTCCAGAAGTTCCATAAAATAGGAGATATCCAGCTTTTAAGCACTCCCTTCCTTCTACGCTTGGCCGTACGCAAGAGCCTTGAAACAATCAATTTCATGGTCCCAAAAATTACGTCGAGAATTAGACAGGCCCGAGGGAATGGGCGTGTCATCATGGTCATTGCCCGGACAACAAGTTCAAAACTTCGCGCGAAAGTACATTCATCATCACCGGCTAGCCTTGAATTAGTCGCACACACCGACACAGTACTACAGGCCGTCCACGTACGGTAATTGCATGCAAGCCGCAATCGAGCCATGCTAGCCATGCCATAATGAGAGAAAGCTCGAAAACCACTCATTGTAAATTAAGAAAATGATTGAAATAAATAAATAGGCCTACCTTAGTTTTGATATGTATTCCAATTATTTCCTCATGAGTAAAGATCAATCTGACACTGCAAAATCCAACAGTTGCAGCGAACACAATACGATCGATAAATCCAACAGTTGCAGCGAACACAATACGGAATCAAACATAGTCAATAGGACTGCACGCATTGATAGACGTGTACTGACGGAGATATTTCTCTCCCTCTCTCTCTCTCTCTCTCTCTCACTAACCATGATGATATCATACACTAAAACACACACGTTCAAATCATGGCATTCATTACACTTCTCAATTGGAGTATAGACTGCTCACGTAGACTTTTTTTTTTTACTGAAATGTCTTTTTTTACACTTCTCATACATTACTGCACGACACTGGTGTCTAGTGCTGAGAAAAAGGTACTATGTGTGAGACTACGTCAAATTTGTTTTGCGCGCGATGAGACCGGACCTCATACATATTCATATTATGATGTCGCAAGACTTCTATTTTGGGCTGGAACAATGACGTGTTTGTTCACAGTTTTGCTCCCCAATTTGAGATGGCTCTAGCTATGGGGCTCAAACCAACGCAAGATTGACAAAAACATCGTACTCTATCTACCTTTGATTGTGCAGTTTGTAAAAATCTGCAATTAAAAAGATATAATCCTTTTTCGTTATATTTTCTAGTTGTTAAAAGTGACATTTGTGCACAACTGATATGTTAATCTCTATCAAAAGTTCTTTGATATTAAATTGATTCCATATTTTTAGGCGCTACCTTCAGTCATTGAGAAGGATTTTAGTGAGCTAACCTCATCGCCCTCTAGGACCCTTCTAGTTTCTCATATGTGCGCGCCAAGGTCGTCTGCTAACAGAATTATTGGATCTAAAAACGTCAAAATCTGCAAGATCGTCAACAAATGGTGAAAGACCATTACAGATCCGTGATTATAGGTATGTTGTGGAGTGTGTAATTGTGTATTTGTTATACATTTTATTTCATAGATATTTGTTTTCTTTTTTTTCCCCTTTTATTTTCTTCTGGTAATTTTCTGACTTGGACGACGAGCGCACAAATCGTAGGCGTAGAAGCCTTACGCCCGGGCATTGGCCTCCCTACTTGAAACTATCCCAATTCTAAAAAAAGAATTTAGAACGAGAGAGGAAAAAATAAACTCGTCTTTCACATACATGTTAGAATCTATTTAATCATTAAATATGCACCTGGTATTCAGTGGGCATCTTGCCAAGCCCAAGGAATCTTGCGCTTGCAGGATTTGTTATTTTGTTATACTTTTTATTTTCATGAAGTGCCATTTGCATTGCTCCATTATAACTGAATTTCTTGCAGTTTCATGTAAATGCCTAATAATAATAAAGGGGCTTCCAAATATCAAATTGTTAAAGAATTACTATATCCATCCAATTTTCAAAACTTTGCATTACCTTTAATCCTAATGAAGGTACATGTACTTGAGTTGTTTACCAGCTCCATGTTCTAACCAAATTGTTCTACATTTCTGCAATAAATATATGATTTTCAACAATTTTGCATTCAGCCCGTGTCTTTTCGTGCCACTTCATTACACTCGGCTACCTTATCGGCTCAGATTGATAACAAGGATAAGTCCTACCATTGTTCTTACCCTCTCCCTTCCTTTCTCCAACACACGTATTCAGGGAAGTTACCGTTTCATCCATCAGCCTGCATTCCAGTTTGAGGGATTCTGCTGCAACCTTGGTCCCAGCATCACGGCATGGACTACTCTCATCAGCAGACAGTTCTACACAACGTGGAGCTGAGGTTGGCCCGCATCCGTGCAGCCCTGTCGGAACTCACTGATATTCAGACGGAGCTGCAGAAAAATGCCACTGAGGTAACGAGAGTACAGTTTAGTCAATTCTACAGTTACATTTGTTTCTTATTAAAATTGCTTGCATGTATTTCACTCACCCACTGACATTTATATTTAATTATTTTTTCCAAATGGAGGCGAAGGGAAAAGGCCTGTAACATACGGTGTTATTATACATGTACTTACTGTATAATTATCACTTGGGCAATGTTGCTCTTCTTGTGTTACTTTTTCTTGATATCTTAATGTTATCCACTGTATGAATTACATGTAATCAAAGAAACATTGGAATCAATGCAGAAATCATCATAATCATGGAAGTCCACACAAAGTTGTGTTTCAGTCAACAATTTTATGATTGTATGTCACTCTTGCAAAAAAGAATGAATATTTGAACTACATTTGAATTATTTAGAAGAAATCAAAACACAACATATACATGTACATGTTTGCAAACCGTTGCAACCGTTCCCTTTTTTCATGCAAAATACGGCATTACTTTTTCCCCTAATAATTTTTTTTTTTTCTATCGCATACCGGTAGTGTGTTTTTATTGGGTACAATGTGCAATTTGTGTGTTTACGACTGTACGTGTGTTGTGTTGTGTTGTACATGTACATACATGTTGCATTGGTGAGTTTGCAATATACAATATCAGTGCGCGCAGTAATAAATTGCACAGGTACAGTACTGTATCAATACCATATTGCGTTTGTGTTGTAAAATTGTTTACAAGTGTTTAACTACAGCCAAGTAGACTCTAGCAAGTCCGTCAACTAGTCAACTTCTCTGCCGTCTTAATCCTTCAATGGAAGGTGTAGAATGACTCGATACGATTAGTCTTTATAAACAATACATGTACATTGTAATATTTTCCTTTCCAAAACAATATTAATACAAACAAAATGTTGACAGTAAATGAATAAAATGTGATAAAATGAAAAATACCCTTACACAAAGTGTGGGTCACAAACATACATGTACATGTAGCTTCAGCCAAAAAGAAAAAATGTTATTGAATGAAAATTGAAGCAAAATATAGGATTACAGAAAATAATGATACTGTCAAACCTGTCTATAGCGACCGCCCAAGGGTATTGTTGACCGGTTCCTTTAGTACATGTTTCAATGAGAAACCATTTTCAAGGGAAACAACAAATGTGGTCTTTGTAGACAGGTGTTCACTAAAGCAGGTTTGACTGTACCCTATATGTAAAAGGCTGGGCATGGTGGCAAGCAGAGCTTGGAAAATGTAGTTTGCATATCAAAAGAATCATTGTGTTTTCCATAACACTCTGTGACAGTGGATGAAACACGTCATACTACACCGCAGCCACAGCTGGTGCTCAGCTACAATGTACATGTACATGTACAATTGACATGTGCATGTACATGTACATGTAATGTACTTCGACATGAAGCAAAACCCTGTATATATCAATTTATATAGTATACTTACCCATATATACATGTACATGTGCTTTCCACATTGAAATGAAACTGTTCTACTGGTAGTTTGTATATTTAATTCTACCTCTAGATCTTCATCTCCTCAGTAATAAAACTATTTTTTGTGATACAATGTGCACTGTACACATAACAATCAAACGCTGTTCATAGATGAACTGTCATGCCATGAATGACAGAATCCTCTAGATTATCTGCTTATGTGAACAACATGGACTTCCTTTTAGGCTTTCCTAACAGGATATGTTGTGAAATAGCCTCCTCTGCCCCCAAAAAATCTGAATCGAAAGGAATATTTCACTTTTGACTTGGGGCCACATTAGTTGAGTTCTGGGAAGAAGTTTAAAATAATTTGTGAGCGTTATCATTGTGTTATGCAAGTGTGGAAGAACATCAAATAAAAAATGTTCCCTGAAAATCATGGCTCTTCAAATGCCTTAATATTCTAAATATGACATGTAACGGCATAACAAATCGGGACAGATTTTTATGCCACATGTTCGTGTAGTCCCATATACATGTACATCTTTTTGTGTACAGTGCTTGGAACTTTACCAAGACTGAGCCAAATTTCTTATTATTTTGATGATTCCAGAACCTTGCAGTACACACCAATACTTACATGTACATGTATATGCTAGATGATCAACCTTTTCTGATTGATTCCACGTTTCTTTCACAATGCAATCGCATGACCAGAACTCAACTTTATCTTTAAGAGTGCAGACTGTGCAGTGCACTTTTTATAAAACATGGCACTACTTGTAAAACATGGCACATGTGAACTAGCTTTTTAAATATTTTTCATACATGTATTTCAGGGGTAAGGACAGTAATTCCCAAAATACAATTTTTTTTCAGGGGTCCCAAAATTTGGAATGATATACCAATAGGAATTAGACCGAGCCCATCACTGAATAGTTTTAAGAGAACATTTAAATAGTATTTATTACAACAATACTCAAAATTGCAATAACCTACAAATTTAATATTTATCAGACGGATCAGTATGTGTTTGTATGTGTGTACTGGAGAGAGTGTACAGGTGTACATGTACATCTACATGTATGTGTGTAAGTAAATTGGTTTCCTTTTTTTCCCTCTTTGTGTCAGCAGTCCCATAATATATTTTCTGAATCCCTACCCACTTAATCAATCTCTCCTGTTTCACCCCCTATGATGTCAGATACAAATTACCTGTATGATCAATAAAGTTGAAACTGTAATCCAGTTTTGAGCCAAAATCATGAATAAACCATGAATTCCATCTAATATTTGACATTTTACCCCACATTTGGTATCCCTCATTGATTAATATCTCCTGTTATACTCCTACAGTGTACATGTTAGCAGAAAATGCCTTATTAGGCACGATCGGTTGATTGTAACCAGATTATGCCACAAACATCACGAGACCACATTATTTTATTATAAACATTCCATCCAGGATATCCTTAAATCCAGGTAAAAATGGGAATACATTGCCAACATGATGTAACTGAGATGCAGTAATTGAGAAGAGCCTCATTAGCACAGTGCCCTGCTGTTTAGAGTACAGTGTTTACTGTTTGGCATATATAGTCACTGAAGTTTAGCAGCGTGAGTTTGCTGTCAGAAAGTTTTCATAGGATTCTTATCTCATTCAAAGTTAGATTTTCTTTGGGTGTTTTACATGCCATGTCTTTGATCTTTTTATTCTGTTAGTCCGTGTATCCATTTTTCATTATTTCCAGATTTTGTGCAAGATTCTCTGAGCCCAATTGCTCTTCATTTCTGTTTATAATTTGTTTGGCAAAGATATGCTTGTTCAGTTTTATTTAGTGCTATGGACTAAAAGGAATTTTGATGTCAAGTATTGAGGTATCCCACCACTGCCACCATGCTGAGTTTGAGGGTCTTAGTAATGGTAGATAACTCAGGATAATATAGAGTCGGCAGACTAGACATGTTGTTTATTCAACTTCCACGGATACCGGATATGTGGATATCGTAACAGATTCAATTTTCTTTCTTTTTTCTCACTTGCCTTTTGTCCTTGTGAACAAGAGATTTCATTATATTTCCATTTTCTGAACACTTATTTCCTCTTTCTTCGCAGTCCAAGCACGACATCCAGGCCAACTTCAGTCGCCAGCTAGAGAGCCTCCGCACCCGAGAGGTTTACCTGCTCAATCAGGTGGACACACTGCTTCAGGTCAAGCAAGAACACCTTCATCTTCAGGCAAACAGCTTGCAGAAGGAACTTGGAGCTCTCCAGGCCCTGCAGGAGCACGCTAGGTCAGCCAGGAAAACAGTCGACTTGCATGACATCGAAGACATCATGAAGAGGTATTGTCACCTTATCATTTCACTCTTCCACACATGCCTTGTCAAAGCCAGAGCTGCCAACCATTACGTTTTACCCAGAATCATTCTGTTTTTTCCTTCAAATTACGGTAGTGCGTTTTTTCTTTATGAAATCCTTTTTTTTACATATAGCACGTCAAATAACTGCCCTAAAATGTTGATTTGATCACAAATTCAATAGAAAAATAGTTTAAAACATACTTGAAGAGAAAAATATTCTCAAAAAGAATGAAACGCTAAATACCAAAATAAATCAAAAAATACCTTCTATAAACTGTAGGTCCGATTATGGAAAAAACAGCATGAGGAATGGACATTTCTGCATTGGAAATGTGTCGTGCGTGGTTGTAAGTTTCGTTTTGATGAATTCCTTTTTTTGGTCGCACAAGGTTGGCAGCTCTGCTTGTCAAAGCCTTACATTGACAACCATGTGTATAAAGCCAGTCTGGTCCCTCGCCCTTTATGGTTTCAACCACATGAGTGCCATTTGCTAATCCCAAGCCCTCGATAAACTTCAATCTTTAATTTCCTCATACTCTAAAACCATCCGTCCATCTGTCTTTTGCTAGTTTCCCCTGATGACATGTCCATCAATCATTTTCCATCATTGGTTGATCTTATTGATTAGATTCCATGTTTTCCTTAATCTTGTTGTTAATTACTCATATGAGTTTCATTTTATCAAGGACACTCATAACATTCTGCTGTACCACCACATTTCCATGCCTTCCCATCTATTTTTTAATATACGGTACACGTATAGTATATATATATATATATATATATCTTTTTTTTTAAATCATTTATGGATCACCCTTCACTGGCATACATCAGCACCAACCAGATATCTAATTGTAGAAATTGTATCTATAACATGTTATTCAATGATTTTACAACGTGAGTAAACTTATCTTTCTCAGCGGTTAGCTCAAAGTGTTTGACAATATATGTGATATTTGACTATTTTCCTTTTTAATGAACCATGCTTGCAGATTTCAACAATTCCAACTTGAACCCGAAGAGAGTGGAGCCCTAGAGTTTGTGAGTGATCCCAAACACCTCAAGCAGTCCATACTTTCCTATGGAAGCATCAACCCAAAGCGTTTCTGCCCTGCCAAGGAAGATGTGCATGTCAAACCCGGACAGGTCTGTGCTATTTGTTTATTATTTTTCATGTCCAAATGTACAAACACATTTAAAGCCCCACTGTACTACTTATAGCTACTTGCGCCCTCTATATCGTGCCTGTTGGTCCCCCATGATCCCCTTTTTCTTATGTTAATTGAGAGCTGATTTGATGAGATAACCACCTGTCAGTGACCTTGCCGGGTGGTCTAATCCCCCTGGCCAAACTAGTTCAAACGTCAGCTCCTATGAACAACTTCACTAGCGTGAAGGTTATCATGAGTTCTTGTAATTAAAAAAAAAAAAATGAGTTCAAAAATCGATGTCATGTTGACAAATATCATGCGCTCATAAAATGTATCAAATCCTATATTGTCCGTTTGGACTTAGAGCCACGAGGTCATTTACTCCTGAACTTTAACACATAGTTAATGCCCTTCTGGCTCTGAACAGGCAATATACATTTGTTAATCACTGTACCATGAGAGGTACATTTTAGGGGGATATATGAAAATGTAGTCTTTCAGGTTTTGAGAATACATGAACTGAAAAATGTGAACGAATTTTTACATGGAATTGTGCTACTTCTTTAAATCAAGACCAAGTGGAACCGCTCATCTAGTTGTTCATTTGTAAGATATAGATACTTTTTTTAATATTTTAATAATAGAGACATGTCTTGTTTACCAAGGTAGCCTCTTCTGTATTAATACTATTCTCCCTGAGGGCCCTGCAATCGTGTTCTTACCCCGGCTTTAACCAAGCTACCATGATAAGGCACTCAAGCATTCAAGGAATTTATTCCTACCGTGTACCCATTTACCTCATATCGAGGGGTCAGTGACACAAAGATGCAACTCCATTTTGGCCATTTTGAGAAAAAGTGGTTTATGTGTCACTGAGCACTTGGGTCTTAAGGAGTTAAGTCTATGTTTCACTAGCCATTGACTTCAATGGGGTGTTGGGTGTAGTTACATGTAAGTCTTTGTGTTTCCTGGAAAGCCCACATTTTTCTGGACATTTTGATATCAAATACTCATTTTAGCAAAATATGGAGTTTCGGCTTTGTGTCACTGAATCCTCGATATATAAATGTATAAATGTATAAATCCACCTCTCCTTTACCTGTATTTCATCCATGTTTAGATCATGACCCCATTCAAGGAGTTTACTGAGGGTAAGGTTTGGCTGACACCAAAGGCTAGCTGTGGGACTGAAGATGATATTCAGCTCACTGTCTTCCCCATCTTCCAGGAGAAGCTGGATGCAGCCGGATGGCTGTCCAAAGAACAAGGTACAAAATCCGGTCTTCTTCAAACAGGATGAAAGTGATGAAGGGCATAGCATGGAGAGAGAGATAGTCATGTCGCATTTTGCGAGGGCGGTTAAAGGGTTAAAGTGGCATTAATTGGGTAACTGTCTCAGATTCTGAAACAAAATCCTGTATTTAGCTCATGCTGCAATGATAATTATAAACCTTAAGGTCAGTCAGGAACCCCATGACTTTTACAAGCCTGTCTGATTATCGAGATATTTATGATTGGAAATCGAAATCGAAGTCCTCAGAGAGGACTTTAAGCCGTCGGTCCCCTGCTTGCTTACCTACAAGCATACAGCATACACACGCTTTCTTAGCAGTCGAGTAAAATAATCAAACCAAATAGAGTAGTCCATGGGTTAAAGGGATAGTTGGGTTGAGTTGCAGAGGGCGCTACACAAAATATTTGTTTTTGTGAGATGATAATAAAAAACTGAGTATCAAATTTGAAAGAACATACAATTTAAATTACAAAATGATCTTTGTTTGATCAAAATCGGTTCAAAGACGGCTGAAATATCCATAAATATAATGATTCCTAATATTTGTGGTGCCCCACAAATATTTAATAATTTGAACCAGCCGTTGAAAAATCGAAAATAGCGCCTGATACATATATTCCAGCCAATGCCGATGTTGGCTTTTCATGTTGGTTATAATACGCACAACCAACAGGCCCGTGTATTGTTATTATTAATTACTCAATTAATTAACGGTCACCATATTTTTTTAAAGTTGAGCTAAATTTATCTGATCATTTAGCTGAATTTCACACATTTTTGGGTCTAAAATTACCTTCTTAGCAATTTTAGGTCCTAAAAGGGCACTAGAAATGTCATAAATAAGAATAAGAGCAATAACCATGCACTTTGAAGGCAAATGCAGTCTGAAACAAGAACTCAACTATCCCTTTAATGTTGATATGTTCTGCTCTTCCTTGAAGACCTTCCAGCCATGGAGACGTGCCAAAGCGAGAAGAGCGATGATGATGACCAAGACTCCTTCATCATGGTCCCTCAAGCTCAAGAATCTGACCAGAGCCCTCGAGCCATCCTGGCCCATTTCGCCAGTATCATCAACTCACCAGACGTCCAGTGGATCCGCAGCACCTCCAAGACCGACAGCGTTGGAGTGAGCCGCCACCAGCAGACCAAGCCTGCCTTCTAGTAAGTATTGCATAGGCTAACTTTGGAAGAACTCTACATACTTGTACCAATAATTTGCTAAGAACGTGTTTAGGACTTTCATAAAATGATGAATGATGTCTGTGACATTGCTTTTTGGAGTAAACTTATTACAGTCAAACACCTGCTTTAGTGATCCCCTGTCTACAGCAAGCACATTTTTTTGTTTCGCTTGAAGAATGGTTTCTCGTCGAAACATGTACCAAAGGAACCAGTCTACAAAGACCACTTTTTGTGTTTCCCTTGGGCGGTCGCTGTAGACAGGTTTGACTGTATTGCATCGGCTAACTTCGGAAGAACTCTACATATTCATACCAATAATTTGCTAAGAACGTGTTTAGGACTGTGATGAAATGATAAATGCTGTCTGTGACATTGCTTTGTGCAGTTAAAGCTAACCTTGAGCTCTGGTATGAGCATCGTATGTAAAGAGAACATGGTTATAATTCATTCTGGATTGATTGTTTGAACCAGTAAAATAAAAATAACCTCACAAAAAATTGCTGGAAAACATCTTCAATAAAAACCACAACTCTCATTTGCACATTGAGACCTGTGTTAAGCACATGGTGTCAGGCCTACTCACCTTGATGTCCTTATCTGTCTATGTTCATTACTCAGCCCCTATACATTTTCTACCAAAATCGTTTGGTGCATGTCATTTATTTGTAGTCTTAAACATACAGCTAAGTTTTGTTTGATTCTGTCTGAATTTATTTTTCACTTCTCCCCAGAACTCAACCTTCTCTTTAACTTATTTACATGATCTGAAGAATATTTGATCGTGTATGGGATTGAATGAATTAGACAAAGATCCAGGGGGATTTGTTTACCTAATTACTATATAAATTATCACTTTCTTTCTAACCATACAGCAGCCCATCAGGAACCAAGGGTTGGTTGAAGAAGGATCAAGCCCAAACTACCTGCCACCCTAGTCAGGTACCAGCCAAGGTAAACTAACTCCCATTGCTTTAAAGGTATAGACCAGTTCTGGTCATGCGATTACATTGTGAAGGAAACGTTGTGGAATCGATCAGAAAAGGTTGAGCATATAAGTATTGGTGTGTACTGCAAGGTTCTGGAATCATCAAAATGATAAGAAATTTGGCCCAGTCTTGGTAAAGTTACAAGCACTATACACAGAAAGATGTATGGGACAACCCTATATCTATCCAGTCTGGGTAGATATAATAATTTACTAAATACATCAATTAGTAGGCGGTTTCCCAGGAAAATTTGTATCATCATGTATTAGTCAAAACATATTCTTTCACATGATTGGTAATAAGAGCTTCCATTTTATTTTTAGAGAGGGGGCGTTTCCAAAACTGGTCTATACCTTTAAATCATACATCATCTCCTGTTATTATTTATTTGATAGTTTAATCTTCACAGCTTGCACATTATAACTATGTCGTTTGTTTGGGTCCAGACGGATTCATATACTTTGACACAGAGTTAATGCCCTTCTGATACCAAACAGATGATATCATCCTTTCTTTTAAACCATGTATCAATAGAACTTGACTCTCAAGAATTTCTGTTTAATAGGAAACATTGGTGAAATTGAAAATATAGAAACACTGTCAAGTCAAGTGTTGAAGAGAACATTTGTTGTACCATCAGATAGAGATCTCTTTCTTCCAGCATTGAAATTCTGCACAGAATTGTATCAAATCTGCCTAGTGGTGGTTTTAGTTTTAAGAATTGATGAGTTTTAATTGTGACATGAATTAACAGAGTATTTGGTATTTCCTGCTTCTGTTTTATTTTTATTGTACAGCCCATTGAAATAGAGGACCTGGCAGAGATGTCCTGTGTTCAGGATACTCCATCTGGAGCTCCAGGTCCCTGTGGCCCCAAGACAAGCCCTAGACCACGTACCCAGCGCAACCAGAAAAACACATGCTGTTCCTCCAAACAAACCCCAGCCAAGACCACTGATGTCAACATTGATGAGGTGTGTAAGGGAAATGAAAAGTGCAAGACCTTTGAGGAGTGTCTCTGCGATGACAACTGTGCAGATACCGCTAGGGGTGGCTTCAAGGGCGTGCCAGAGTCTTCCAAGAACCAATGGCTCGCCAAGAAGCCAGCTGGAGAGGAGAACATAGCTGTGGAGTCTAAGGATGTCCAACAAACCAGACCGGAAGAAGAGTTACCCAAAGAAGACTTTGTCAAAGAATGGCTCTCCTCAAAGACCACTCCTCAACAAGACTACGAGTCAGTGATCCTCGCAGCCTTCCTGAAATGGCAGCTAGAGGAGAAACCAGCCTGGTTGAAGAAGGATTCTGTCCAGCAGAAGCCAGACCAAACCTCTGTCAGCCAGTGGCTCTTTAAGAAAGCAGAAGCTCAAGCTGAGCCGATGGTCGTCGACAACAAGAATAGCTCTGAGGATGCGCCGGTGAAGTCTGAGTGGTTGCTCCCAAGGTTATCTGGTTTCGCCACTACTGCTTTCAAGGTACCCACACACGATTCCACCTCCTGGCTCCTGAAAGGAAAGGATGATAGTGTGCCTCAAGAGTCCAAGATGGAGACCAAGGAAGATGACCTGCAGGAGAAGTGGCTCATTAAACAAACCTCTGGAGGATCTGCTTCTCCAGCCAAGCCAAGTGGATTCCCTTTCTTCAATATCCCCACAGGTATCAACCAGTGGCTGAAGCAGTAAAAGAAGAGAGAAATTCTATCAGAGTATTGGGGTAGATTTGCATCTACATGTATGTCCCATAAATCCATTATACCCCTATCCATTTTGAACAGCTATTTTCAATGTAATAGTCCATGGCATTGAAATTGTCCATGTATGACAACCCCTCCCCCCCACCCTTGTTATTTCATAGATAAACAAATGTGATATTGTTAGAAAAGGGCAAAAATAAGATTGAATTTGAGTGCTTATTGGCAAAATGTTATATAGCTATATTGTTTGATTGTATAGAACGCTACATCCATATTGCACTATGGGACCATTGTTCCTTATAATCCTCATTGGTTGTAATGTCACTCGCTGTATGATTGTCCTGTTTATCACCACTGCATCACTCTGTAGTCTTCATTGTATTGGGCTTAACTACACTGAAAAGATATGAGAGAACACCACATACTACTGGAAAACCTGAAACATTTTGGACATTTAAACTTTCCCAAATTGTGAAGGGGTAAAATTCTTTAAAGCTGATTAGTTTAAAAGCTTTAAACTAATCAGCTTTAGATACAACATCATTCACACACAGAAAATTTTGGTGCGGTCGTTCGAGATTCACACACTCAGTAGGGCCATTGCGCATTTATGAGCAGTGACTCACTGCTCGTAAATGCGCAATGGCCCTACTGAGCGTTTAAAGAGCAATGCTCGGTCTAGTTAAGGACGTATATCTGTTCACACACAAAATGTCTTGCTCTCTAGATACGGGCTTCGTATCTGCAGCCTGCTTTGACCGGGGTATGAATCGCGACTTTGTATCTATCCGAACATCGTTTAAACGACCTTCACAAAGGCAAAATTTTCTTTAAAGGTTTTTAGTTAAACAGCTTTAAAGTAATCAGCTCTAGATACGATGAATTTTACCCCTGTGTGAAAAGGCTGATACTCTGTTGGAGTCCTGGAAGAAAGCTGTTACTGCCAATGACAATACATATATCTTACAGCCTCATAGCGAGGACGCGATCTCAGTTTTAGTTATTATGACCACTGGTAAAGCAAGTAGTGTAAACAACCAAGGGGACCTACAGCTTGATGTCCTATCCAAGGGACCTTGTCATCAAAGATTGATGCCTCACCAAAGGGTACAGGTTTTCAATCTGGTTTTGAGCTCAAGGCCTCCCATGTACAAGACCACTGCTTTACCACTGAGCTATCATGCATTTTCCATCACATTTATCACACATTTATGCTGCATGCTTACTCAGCCATGTCCATGGTATTAGTGGTTATTTACATGAATAGTTATTATCCAAGTGATACCCATGTTACCTATCCCTGAAATACTCTTCATTGACAATTTACCTTATTTTTAAATAGAGGAAAAAGAAAATTATAAAATTTAAAACACATTTATGCTGTCAAGGAGTGACTTTTTTATTGTGATTTCTAGATTGATAGTTTTTTTGTGGCTGCCATAAATTTTCAGATTTCCTATCAGATCATTTTATTGCAGTCTTAATTTTTGAAGTTATCGATATAACCTTCTAACAAGTAAAATTATAATGTTTACTTCTTAATTTGTATCGATGCTAAGATACTTATAGATTTGACAAATATTAAATTGAGGAGAAATGTTAATGATGTATTTAACTACAATGATAATTTAATCTATTCTGATTTCAGTAGAATATTTAAATTGAATTAATATGTTGGCAGTTTGTGTTAATTGTGATTGTGTGTCATCTCGTATTTGAGCTATGAAATGAAATGGTGTAAGAACCATGTGTGATCAATGTTTTTGTTGGTGTTTATTTAAAGCCAGAATATTTTTATCTTCTGATCAAAGCATATTGCAGGTACTGGTACTTCATGTGCCCTCAGAATAAAAAGAAAGAAAGATATATGTATTTTAAATATTTTTAGTGTCACAATTATGACAAGATGCTGTGCACTTGTCATAAACATCTAGATATTTTAATTGATTTGGTAAGAATTGTCAAATATTAGATTCATTTCCCATTGCTATTGTATCCTAGGTCCATGGTTTTTCATTAAGTTTATCACAAGTTGGAAAATAGTCAGTAATCCTTCATTTATCACCATTCATATGTTATTGCATCATCGTCTTGGTAATAACCCAGCAAAAATATCAATTTTGCCGAAGAATTCAAGTTACATAGTTACACCTTATTGGGTTTAGTTTTTTTGTCATTAATTTCACGCTTTATCTTATTAAAGTGCTTTATATTTTTAATACCGTATTTTTAATACCGGTATTTGTTTGGTATTAAGTGATTTTATTGGTCATAACATAAAATTAAAAAACAATATATATTTTCTTTTTCATTAACATATTTGGAACACTTTCCCTTCATTGATAGAGAGCATCTTTGGTTCTGGAATATATGATATATTACTTTTTTTTAAATAGACCATAGTCTTATGTACCGGTAGCTTAAACTCTAGTCTGAATTTTATCATTGAGCTGCAAAACTTTAAAAAAACAAAGAATGAAGTGCGAATAAAGATGTTTCATTTCATACCAAATTTGCAGTGTGATTCCTACTTTTGTTAAAGTGATGAGTTGATAGATGAACCAATAGAGTGGTCAAGTGTGACGTCATCAAAAAACTATTTTAGAGTTTCCAGATTTGAACTTCATTTTCCGAAAGAGCATACAAAATAATTTCCAAATGCATTAATTGAAAACCAATTGAAAATGTTAAGTATTGGCTGAGATATGCCCGGAATTTATTTCAATAGGAAATCACTGTTATTTTGCTCTGGTTCATAACATTACGAACATTACATTTTATGCTCTTTCCCGAAAATGAAGTTCAAATTGAGAAATTCTAAAAATAGAATTTTATGACGGCACAACTCTATTGACTTTAAAGCTGATGTACAGTTTTGGTAAGCCCCCAAACATTTTTGTCAAAGTTCTTCGATTTTAAATGATCAATAGGAAGATACTAGAAATACAAGGCTGTTGTGCATTTTGTTTTCCTCAAGTGAAATAGTAATAAAATGAGAGAACAAATTTGGATCCCATCCTGGAGAGTAAATTCTTACAACTACAACATGCACAAACACTTGCACAACTTACAAGCACTGTATGAACAGTGGAAACTCATTAAAACAAGGTCCTTGTTAAGCCGGGGTAACAAAACAAAAAAATATATAAGAGCTGGGACCAGCAAAATCACCTTGTTATATTAACATATACATATATCGGAGCTCTTTTTTTTAAATGAGGTTCTACACATATGCTGTCTCCAAGTGAAGCCCCGAGATTGATGAGCTTGGATCCATTGGTGCGGAAGGGTCCCAACGCAGGGGAGTATAAAAGCTGCTGTCTAGCATTCCTTGCAGTTCACAGTATATCATACCAAACAATCTCATACATGTATCTTTTTATATAAGAAAAGCATGAGACTAACATGTTTCTTTCGAATTTCCTTTTTGCTATCGAAGCTGTACATGAGCTTTAATCTGTACTAGTGGGCAGGAGGGATTAGACCACCCTGCAAGGTCACTGTACAGGTGGTTATCTCATCAAATCAGCTCTCAATTAACATAAGAAAAAGAGGATCATGGGGACCAATGGTCACCGATTAGGCATTGTTTGTTATAAAGAGGGCACAAGTAGCTATAAGTAGTGCATTGGGGATTTAAGACAAGAGTAATAGAAAAAAATGGTATTCAGAGAGGTGACAGGATTAAAAATTGAAATAAAGAACAATTGATTCATAGCTACAGAAGCCCAACTGCAAGGTGGTATAAATTTGTTGAAGCAAAAATGAAAAATGAATATTCCTTGTTTAATTGAAAACAAGATTTTAGGTATCTTGCCAATTTTATTAATCAATCCACACAAATATACATGTACATTAAAAAAATCACATTCAGTACATCACAAAACAAATGTTAAAAAAAAACTAAATTAAGTTGTGCAATTTAAGTTCATTACCCCCCCTCCCCCACCCAAAAAAAAAAAAAAAAAAAAATCCCCTCACCTGTGCCCCTATGCCAGTAATTCTTTTTCCTCTTAAATGCTGAAATTGCACATGTACACAAAATCCTTATAGACCCACTATTTACAAATAATACGTAGATTTGTCGTGGTCTAGTTGATAAGTTGAACCTCGGTGTATGGGGTTTGAATTTCTGCCACAACCCTAACGCCCTTTAGCATGGCATAAATCTACTTTTGCCACACTCGATCCACATAGTAAATTGGTATCTAGCAGGAATTAATTCCTTAAAATGCTAGAGCGCCATAATGGATGAGTTAATAATTGTGGAGCACCAGGAGTTAAGATGTCCACAGACATGAGCTCTATAAGCAAGAACCCACTATTATTATTATTTATTAATTATATGGTTGATGTGAGAAGCAATAATATGAATGAGAGCGTGCCTTTTAACCCAAAAGACACAATTCAGAGGCGAAGTTGAAGGCCCGAAATGCCCGGATGTAGCCTCTTGGAGGTAATTTCAAGCCACTTCCAAATGTGCAAATATGCATACAAATTCTTACAAAATATATGAAATAAATACAACAACAAATAAACACACACTTTCAATTGAGGAAAGTATTTACATTGTATGTTCAAATTATAATTAAAGAATGTACTGGTTTCACTCACATCTATGACAAAATATACAAACTGAGTGTAAAAACTAAAATAGAAGGTGAAAGATACTGTGATGGAAAGTAAATAGGAAGTTTAAATTCTTGAAATTAATTGGTTTTCATTCAACACATCTGGTAATGCATAGTTATTCCAACAAAGTACTTCAAGAAGGCCAAGATTGTGTTAATAAATATTTTTTAGTTCCTTGGCTCTTAGTGAGCAAGAAATTCACACTGGAATTTCATAAATATGTGACACAATTACCTCAGAAAATAAGCAACCTCAAGGTCAAAGTTTAATTTGTTATTTTGGTCGTATCAAAAGAACAGACTTTGAACCAAGCAGGAAATGATTGTATTGCATGTGAAAAGAAGGCAGGCATCCACATCCTACATGCACACATACTGCACCAAACAAAAACTACAAAGAAATAACTGTCCCATCATCAAAAGTGACTTTTTTGGTATAAACCATTGGAGAGTTCTACTTATATGTCATGACATACCATGAAAGCTCTCCATTTTCTCCATTACCTGTGTATTAAGTGTATGTAACCTTGCTTTTAGGTTTTAACAATATTGTAATTCTATTATTGCAAAATTATGTCCTGAAGTATGTTAAACTTTAACTTATGTGTATTTAACTTTCTTTCTAGAATCACTTGATTGTTGTATGCCCACAATTATACAATTTTTCACACAACTGCACCAGGAGTGTCAATTTTGGCAGACATGGCACATTATAAATGTACACTATTATTATTATTATTACCGTATTTGTGTTCAAAACTTTAAAACATTCTTAGTTTTTGTACGATTCCCTCAAACTGTCACTACCGGTACTCTGTTTCTCTGATCCTCTGTTCTTACACATGCCAACTATTTGTGAAGGGTTACTTCTTTGCCAGCTTGAAGGCATCATCAATAGTCTTCATCACTGCTGTCGTCTCTTCTCCTGTCGAACCCAAAGATGGTTTTATTAGCGGATCCAGCGGCGTTCATAGGCTTGATGATTTCTAGAACAAGAAAATGATTGCCATAAACCATCATCATCATAATTATTACTTATATTATTATTTTAACTATTATTATTATCCTTATTACTACTACTACTACTATTATTATTATCATTATTCATCATCATTATCATTACTACTATTATTATATCTACTACTATATTTATTACTACTACTTTTATTACCATTATACTTTTTATTACATAAATTATCATAATTATCATTATCCTTACTATTACTAATATTATTATTACTACTACTATTATCATCATAAAAGTGATTAAATGTAATTATTACCAGAATCAGACATCTGAGCAGTGGTTTTACAAAATCATATTACACTCGTTTGTAATCCTAAAAGAGCTACCGTAGTCAGTAAATATGACACCATATTACCACATCATGAAAAAGCCTACGGACGTTACTTGTTAAAAAAAGCAGGAAATATAGTCTCATATTCACCGCGCCGTACTGTGTCATTTTCATTGCGCATCTATTATGCGTACGAGAACCTGCGCACTTTGCGCGCTCTCTATTGTGACGTGATAATCACACCAAATTAGGTACACTGTTGGCAGTGTATCAAAATTTTGTCAAGCAGCCTGGATGCTCAGTGCTGGTTTGACAAAGTTTTTTTCAGTTCTATGAGATTGTCATGTATGTATTTGCTCTAGATGTCTGATTTGGATAATAATAACAATATTGACTGGCTTAACTTTCGGGAGATACCACATATATTGCCCTCACAAGACCCATATTGCCCTCGTCTTTGACTCGGGGCAATATGAGTCTAGTTTGGGAAATATTATGTGCTATCTCCCTCAAGGCCAGTCCATATTATATAATTATTATTATCTTTATTATCATCAGGAGTAGTGGTAGTAGTGGTGGTAGTGGTAGTAGTGGTGGTAGTGGTAGTAGCAGCAGCTACTACTACTACTACTCCTACTTTCAGGGAGGGAGGTTAGTCATCCTGATATGCTGTTTCTTACCTGATTTTGCTATCCTTTTTTCTAGGGTATCTGTTGTGAAGTTATCAGTGTTTCCCAGCTCATCAAAACCCACAACCCTGCAGAAAACAGAAGAGAATCAAGTTGAAGTAGTAAAAATAAATAATAAGACTGCAAGGCTATGACAGATGGTAGTATGTTGGGAAACAATTATTGCTCCACTACACATTAAAGTGACTCGGTAACATTGCCTCAGATTCTGAAACAAAATCCTGGATCTCATGCTGCAATGATAATTATAAACCTTTAGGTCAGTCAGGAATCTCACGACTTTTACAAGACTCCCTGACTTGTATATAATGAGAAGGATTATTAAAGAGAATGAGTACAAGAAGATAGTCCAAGAAGATAGACCAAGATGGAAGACCTGGAAGCTCGACTGCTGTCTCAGCATTCATTCTTCCAGTATTTGCGGTAAAGGTAAAGATAAAGATATTTATGATTGGAAATCAAAACTAAATTTTGTGTTTGCCTAACGGTTTTCATAACACTACAGTCTATTGGGGAAAATGAGTATGGTAAAACCGGTCACTCAAAGAGTTTACTTTTTGAGGCACTTCTTGATTATTTTGAAGCGCATTTTTTTTTTTAGGGCTTCAATATTTAAGTAATATTGACTGCCTTCTGGGCAATACGACATATATCGCCCGAACCGAAGGTGAGGGTGATATATGACAAGTCGTATTGCCCTGAATTAGGCAGTCAATATTACTATTATTACGGTAACCACATCAGACATCTAGAGCAAACAAGAAACTCTTACTATCTTATACTCTTAAATTAAGTAGGCTACACAGGGTTTCCTAGCATTAGAAGTTGCAAAAACATTGTCAAACCAGCACTGTTCATCCAGTGTTTGACAGATTTTCGATACACTGCAAACAGTTTGCCTAGGGTGTGATTGTTACGTCACAATGGAGTTCGCGCAAAGTGCGCATTTTCTTATACGCGATGCGCGATGTAAATTACAGTAGCTGATGCGCGATGTAAATTACAACTGGATCTACATTATTGCTCACTAGTTTAACACGCATTTTGCCACTGACTTTTCTGAGCGGGCTAAAATATTTGTCCATTGGTTTACTGTATAACCTATATTGCCCGCCAAATTACACACAAATCCCATTGACTGTTCTGAGCGGGCTAAAATATTTGTTCATTGGTTTACTGTATAACCTATATTGCCCGCCAAATTACACACAAAATCCCATTGACTTTTCTGAGCGGACTAACTTATTGTAATTTTGTTGACTTATCCATCAAACCTTGAGGGCAATAACATTTAAAAATTGCCCTGCTCAGATGTCTGATACGGTTAATAATACCCCATATCACAGACACTGATAACATGTAGGTCAGTGCATCTCAGATTTAACATTGTTTAACGATGCCTTTAATGCAAAGTATGACAGTATTTATGATTACATGTATATAAAGACAGGAATAGCTGCTATAGATAATTAATAAGAATGCATTAAACATGTAGAGGGGTACAGTGATAATAATGACGATAATTAGAGGAGGAGAAGAGGAGAAAGTGGAGGAAGGGAGAGGAGAAGGAAGCCGGGAGAGGAGAGGGAAAGGAGAAGGAAAGGAGGAGGATGAGGAGGAGAGAAGAGACAGAGGAATGGGAGGAGGAGGGAGAGGAGGAGGAAGGGAAGGAGAAGAAAGGGAGAGGAGAAGGAAAGGAGGAGAGAAGAGGAGGAGGAGGAAGGGAGAGAAAGGGGAGGAGGAGGAGGGGGAAAGGAGGAAGAGATAAGGAAGAGGGGAGGGGAGAGGAGAAGAAAAGAAGGAGAGAAGAGGAGGAGGAGGAGAGATGAGGGAGGAGGAAGAGGAAGAGGAGGAGGAGGAGGAGGGGAGGAGTAGAAGGGGAGGAGGAGAAGAAAGGAGGAGGAAGAGGAGAAGAAAGAGGAGGAAGAGAAGAAGGGGGAGGAGTACTGTATATAATATAACAGTAAAGAAGAATGAATGATCAATTACCTATCTGCAACAACTCCATCAATAAACAGGAGTACAGCTGGTAAGACCTGAATTTGGAGTCTCGTGACGAAGAAAGGAACTAAGTCCACACACACCTTGCTGAACTTGACATCTCGATATTGCTCTGCTAGTATCTGATAAAAAATGGCCGATGAAAAAAATTAGATATAAATATACTAGCTTCATTTAAAATGTGCATAAATACATCCCGTACGATGCTCAAGGCAGATACAAAATAGTCTATCAATATTACATAAATAGGAATAAATCAGGCATAAATAGTCAATTCTTACTGAATTGCCTTAAAACGCAATCAAGAAACAAACATCATTCAGCTTTCTGATTTCCACTTGTGTAAAGTAAAGGAATCTTATCCACTTTTCAAAAATGTGCATAACATACACTATCAGGATAAGCTAAACCTATGAACGTTTATGGCCCCTCTAAATTATCTTGTTCTTCTCTGTACTGTGCTTGGGCCTAGGATAGCTACTTGCAATGCTATGGGTGGGTTCACAGATATGTCTAAAAGGGAAGTAAACCAGGAATGAAATCCCAATTCTCAGAAAGGGTAAAGTTTATGATCTCCAGAAAGTGGATATGATAGAAAGTATCCATTCTTTAATTTAGCTTATCACATGTAGCGGTGATTAAAGATAAAGACCAGTTCTGGTCATGCAATTGCATTGTGAAAGAGACGTTGTGGAATCGATCAGAAAAGGTTGATCATTTAGCATATAAGTATTGGTGTGTACTGCAAGGTTCTGGAATCATCAAAATGATAAGAAATTTGGCCCAGTCTTCGTTAAGTTACAAGCACTGTACACAGAAAGATGTATATGGGACTATGACACACATGCGCGACACATGCATTTATCTCTCACAGACCAATAGATAAACTAATTTACCAAATATATCAACTAGTAGGCGGTTTCCCGGCAAATTTGTTATCATCATGTATTAGTCAAAACATATTCTTTCACATGATTGGTAATAAGAGCTTCCATTTCATTTTTTGAAATTGGGGCGTTTCCAATACTGGTATTTACCTTTAAAAGACACACCCTGAATAGAAAAGGTGTTTGTATCGAGGTAGAACCAAAACATTGGGATTTTATTTTTTAAATAGTACTTTATACATACCTTTTAGATGAATTTTAAATGAACCATATTAACAAGGCTGGTGGTCTTTTCTGACAAGGGTGTACATTTATGCACAAGTAATATTTCAAAAAGAAGTTTGCAATACACCTAAACTGTCAGATGATTAAATGCCAAACTGTGATCTTACTTTTAAATGTTTATCCATAATGCAGCATCTTCTGAAGTCGGTTTTGTAGAAGTGAATGATGACTTTAGGAATAGAAGTCGTCATCTTCAATAAATCTTCTTCCTTTTCTATCTCACTGTGTGTCACAATATGAGAGAGAAGGGAGAGAGAAAGAGAAAGGGGAGAGATTAAGTGTGAGAGAGATGTCAAACTTAAACAATGAGATATGAAAATGTTACAAGACTGGGAATTATTGTTGGCAAATCTGCAAAAAACTGATGACCTTTCTTTTACTTGTTGATACTTGTCGGAACATTTCATGAAACATCCGTGTTTGCAAATTTGCAAAAATGACAACCAGATTTTATTCATGTCAGAAGAGCCAAACATGTGGGAATTGCGAGGATGGAACCCCATTTTTGAAAACAATTTGTTGGAATTTTTTTATAAATGTGGTCAGTAAATTTGATGCACCACTCCAAATTGAAAATGGTTTAATGATGGATGCGTGTGTGGAACCCCATTTTTGAAAATATTTTGTTGGAAATCTTTGATAATGTTGATAATGAACAAACATGTATATACTTTTGATGTTTTTTCAAAAGAGAGTGAAATAAATAAATGAAATGAAAATTTCTGTGTACTTACGTATAGAGACCAAGCCCCTTGTCTTCCATGGCCCTGGCAGCTGCAGCCTCTCTCTTCATCTGACCTATCCTGGCTTCTCGGATATTTGCTGGAATATCCTCATTCTCAAGCTCATCAAAGAGTTCCTGTCATTGACATCATAGTGAAAATAACTAGTAAGATATCTACAGGCGAGGAACTGCCCCATGAAAATTCAAATTATGCATCAATTTAACTACTGATGTGTATAGCTCCAAATGATACATGTATGAGTGAAACGGGACAAATCTAAATACTTGATTTTATTTGTAGATTATTTTCTTCATTAACTTTTTTTTCTGTCTACCAAGTTGTTTTTTTTAAAGAGAAGAACTTTCTCAAGCAATCCACAGAATCTGATGATTATGCGATAGACTAAAATGGAGATTTTTAAAAAATTTAATAATGGATCACTACCATGATCAAGGAGCCTTAATTTTGTTGTTGATAAAAATCTAAAGAAAGATGCATATATTTTACGACTGACACAAGTTACCACCACTACATGCAGTTTATCAAAATACAGTTCAGCAAATATGGGTAAAATTAGTAGATGTATATCTTTGTTTGAAATAATTATATGATATATCCCACAAAATTGTGATTGAATGGTCTGATGATAAAACTCAATCATCAACATATTTCAAATGGTCGCTCATTTTCATAAACTAATGTATCAGCATCTTTGCATGGAGATTATTCTCTATCAAAAGTTACGTACTTCTTGTTTTCGCACTGTACAGTATTAAACGTTTAGCCACTGTATTTTAGTGCTTGTCTATGGTCTGTGAAAGAGAGAGAAAATCATTTAATTTCTGACTTTTGTTTCTGACTTTTGTTTCTGATTTGACAAACTCAAGACAAAATTATGTGATAAAATATCATCCACTTTAAATAGATACTACATTAGGATAAAAAAAAGCTTTGTCCCAGCAGCAATCTTGAGAAGAAAAAAAACAAAAAATCCAAAAATAACAAATAGAGTAAAGGAGGGGGTAATCGGCCAGCTCCAGTTTTCGGCCGATTGGTTGGATGCATGGTAAAATCACATTAAAATACATGGCATAATAGCACAACACATATCCCACACATACCATACCATGCCAGTGTCACTGAAGAACCACATTTGCAATGAAAAATATATCCTAAAATATCACATTTTAGCGATGTAATCGGCGGTCCTGCTACCCGAATCTGAAAAATCGAGTATCTTACGCGTGTCTGTAAGAAATATGGGTACCATAAAATGAGCTTTATTTTAAGTATTTTTCAGATTTAGAGCCCGATTTTGTGCTAGTCGCAAGCTCAAAAGTATCTCATCGCATGTATTAAATCAATGCAGCCGCACACCGCAACGCACACACGATATCTCTATCTAATTCAGATTCCAATTTCCGATCACGGCAGTACTAGTTTTCGGCCTGGCGAGCTCCGGGGAGCTCCGGCGTGGGATACCTGCTCCGTCCGCTAGTGCTATAGATCAGCGCGGAAACGCAAGGCGCGCGCGCGCTTCCTATTGACTTTGTACATGCGGCCGAAAACTGGTTCGCTCTGCCGATAACTGACTCCGAAACAGTGAAAATTGAAATGAATATTGTCATAGCAATTCGTGATTTTTTTTCTGGGATTCTTTTTTTGTTTAAATTATAATAATATTTGCTTCATGATTTGAACAAGAAATGATAATAAATAGGAAGTAAAGGGTCCAAAAAATAGGATTTTGTCTTAAGTGGCCGAAAACCGGCTCCTTTAATTTCTCTAGTAAGGGCCTCCCTCACCAATTTAAAAAAAGTCCGGACAAGAAACACATCGTTTTCTTTTACTTGGCCTTATTATTCTTAATAGATCTACTTCTTATTGAACCTGGTGATGGTCTGATTGTGACAAAATTGGATTGAAAGAGGCAGATGAACATAAAAAAAGGAAAAATTTGGGGTCTACGTCTGCAATTGAAGTCTTGTTTCATTGTTTCAATAACATTTCAAAAGTCAAGAGCTGAGACTTAGCAAAAGTCTAGACTGTAAATCTAGAAGATCTAAAGTAATGTCTAATGAAAGTAAGTAAGTAACCCCTACGAATGATTAAATTATTCCAGATACTAACGTCTTCATCAACAAATCCATCATCACAATCCTTTTCCGTATCTCTTCCAACATATCCCGATCCACTTGCTTCACCAGCGTCTGTATCCATGGTTTCCGAATTATTTTCCTTAGCCAACAGGGATTTCAGTATCTGGGACGACACGAGAAATATAGTCGCAGCGCTCCTCCCTCAGTCTTGAGCTTTTATCCTGAAAAGAAAAGTGAAATTCATATTCACGTACGAAATCTTTGTATTGTCGATATATGCGTTATGTTTTCAGCTTAGAACAAACAGGTAAAATATCTAAATACAATTAATGAAATATCACTTTCAAAAACTCACAGTTCCAATACAATCAGCGCGGCTCTCCAAACTGAAGTTACGGCTCAAACATTATTGAGAGCCGCTGCCTGAAAGTCAAATTTGAAATTTCGGACAATAAAGGGACACACATAGAGATGGGGACACACTATCTAATTTCTCCTAATTCCCATTCTTTTACTTCTTCTTCTGCTCCTTTTCCTTCTCCTTCTTCTTTTAGTTCTTCTTTTTCTTCTTCTTATAAACTTTAATATTGACAATTCAGGGGTGTCGATTTGTATCCGTGGTTGGGGGGGGGGGGGGGGGGGGGGGGTGATAGATGCCAAAATATTTTCGGCAATGGATCAAAGCAACCAAGAGGTAGAAGCGTGTGGCAGGTTGCACCCCTCCCTTCCAAGTTATGAACTTTTTCAAGTCACCCTCGATAAAGATAACATTTAAGAGAATGGGACCCATAGCAAAAATGATGGTCATCTTGCGATTAATAACCATTAACTACTCTATTAACTTTTTTTTGATGGTGAATTATTGGGGGTTGATTGTACAGGCCATCCCCCACCTGAAATATTGGGGGGGGGGGGGGTATATCCCCCCACCCCACCCACCCCCCCCCCCCCCCCCCCCGGGATCGACACCCATGATTGGCACAATACGTACCGTCACTATTTCTTTACCTTTTTTCAATATTGCTATGAATTATTACACCTAAAAAAATATATACTTTTCTACGGTACTATTTACATATTTTTGCATACTTTCATTGATAAAGTATATGGATTACAAAAATGAATTAAAAGGAAACTAAAGGGTTTAGAGATGTATTTGAAAGTTTGGAGAGTACACTTCTTGCTATATAGGCTTTTCGTACAAGTGTAATCATATATTGGTTAAGTTTAAACGGACCCTTTCTTATAGAGGGTATTATAATTATGTAGCAATTCGAAGAAGTGGTGACCACTCTGTAAGTTGCATTGAAACTACATGTAAATGTACATGTACATCGCTTTCAATCTTAAAATCAATGGGCCTATACTTTTTACTTACTTACTTGGGTATACTTGGGTGTAGAGACTGGAAGCTAAAGCTTATTTGTCCCTCTTTACTGTTGCATCCCGTCTCAAGTGGTTCAAACTTAATTGGATTGTTTCTCCAATACCTTTCTAGGGATGACTTGAATTGGTTAATGGTGGCAGCATTGACTACTTCCTTAGGCAGAGCATTCCAATTATTTACACTCCTTATTGAGAAACTATGCAGCTAGTCTTGTGTTGAAACAAGTTGTTTGACAATCTTGAAATCATGGCCTCTTGTTGTTGAGCCAGTGGCTAGTTGGAAGAATTTTGAAGGATTCACTCTGTCAAAGCCTTTCAGGATTTTGAATATCTGTATCTGATCTGCTCTTTGTCTTCTGTAAGCTAAAGTAGGAAGTTGTAGTTCTCTAAGTCTGTCTGTGTATGCTTTTTGTCTCAGCTCAGGAAGAATGATATTAGCCAAATGATGATAATTTGTAAGAGAAGCGGGCAAAAGTATTCACGGTAGGCCTATTCAGATGTTTAAAAAATATGATTTAAAATCAGAAGTGAAAAGGGGGAGATATAGGGGAAATAGGACATCGGGATATGAGCTGTGCCGCCCCCCCCCCCCTACTTCCCAGGTGCATCGTCCTGGAAACAACTCATTGAAAACAAAAGTATACATGTACCAACAACAAAAATCATTAAACAAAATCATACTTGTTCCATCAACTTTCATGTCTATTTAATAACTATTTAAAAAAACCTTTCATTGATCTCCTTGGGGGGGGGGCATTAAAGAAAGTGTCTTCTACTTCTATGGTGATACTCATCAACGCCTGTTCAGCATCTAGATGAGGATAAAGCATAGAGTTGTATAATAATTATACAGCTCTATGCGGTACAGTTCCTGAAAAGGGAACTAAATTGTTTCAAGAGCCACCTTGAACTGCTCCAAAGAGGGCAGTTCAACGATGTCCCTTACCATATGGACCTTCTTAGTAGGTCCTAAACCGACAATTTCTGTCTCTTTCGTTCGTTAGCCTCTGATTTGGGTAGGATCGGCTCCTCTCTTTAAAGAGAGAAGCCGACCCTACCCAAATTAGGAGCTGACCCTACGGCCTAACGAACGAACCGTGAGAGGAAATTGGCGTGCCTAAATGGGGGTGTGAAAATGAAGCAAGACATCTGACATATTTTCAGTCATCAGGAATATAAAATTGATTAACATGACTTGTATGTTGTTACTTTTAAAACATTCGCGGTTCGCGGTTCACCAATCTCAAATTCTTAAAAAATCGTAATGTGTTATTCTGGCGATACAAGATGTTTACACAGTATATTTTTCCATAGAAGCTACCGTACGATTGAATTAGTTCTGAATATGAGCAAGAAAGTTCAGTTTCTAATTTAGTTAATGCACACACTGTATGTAAACTGTATTGACTTGACTGTCTCCGCTGTAATAATGTCGGATAAACAAAGCTCTTCTGAGACTGCTGAGGCTGTTGAAGGAACGAAGGCTGGAGATGGGAGCTCGTCGTCTGTCCCCGAGGCTGAACGTGTAGCCAGTAGCAGTACTTTGCTAGAACCAGAGGAGAATAAACGAAGAGGTAACTTAGGCCTATACGTATACTAACTCCCAATTTCCAGTTGACACTGGTTGAAGTGACGTGATGCGTGACAACTCCCTGAGCTGAGCTCTCCCTCCGGCGCTTGTTCAGAAACCTATGATCTTTATTTGGACATTTAATGAATATTTACTTCATTTGCGATATGTTTTAGACCCCCCCCCCCCCCCCCCCCTGCGTACGCGCCTGTGCGAGCCAAATATTGGTAGCATTGACCAGCATTGACGTAATGGGGGGGGGGGGGTGCAGGAAGGGACGTTTTAGTAGGAGTTACGCCTTACGGGTCAAAATTTGGATAGGTTTCTGAACAAGCGCCCTGCAAGTGCAATGCACTGACTTAAATGATAGAAAATAATCCGTTCAGTTGTCTACTCTAGTCTCTAGACCAGGCCTTCTCAACTAGTTTATTAGAAGCGCCAAAACAAAAAATTATTGAGGTTGAAGTGCCAACCTGTATGTTTGGTGACTGTGTTGCGAGAGGGCGTAGCGACCGAGCCGATACCGGGTGGGGTCCAGGGGGCAAAGCCCCCGGGAGCTAGTGGAATTTAGGGCTTTTTTAAGGCCCAGATGTGGAATTTTTAACACCTTTTTGTTCCATAAAACATCAATCAAAATTTCATATTGATGTGAAATAATTAGTACAATTCCTGGCTAAAATCTACACTGGAAGTTAATTTATATGTAGTTATTTCGGTGCAATAAACACGGAAAGGGTCAAAATGATGTGAAAATCAAACAAATGGCTTGCTTGCATTTTGGGCTCAACTTCGACTGCGACTTTATGATTTTGCTGTGTTTTTTTATTTTAAAATATAATTTTTTAATTTTTTCTTTCTTAAATTTTATTTTTTTTTTATTTTTTATTATGTTTTGGAACAGCCGCGCGCCACTCTGACTGACCACAAGCGCCACGAGTGGCGCGCGCGCCGCCAGTTGAGAAGGCCTGCTCTAGACTAGTCTTAAAGGAAACCTTTCCCCAATAAATAACTTTGGCTCTAATTTAGAATCGTATTTAACCCGTAACTCTGGCGTGGATTTACCCTATACCGAAAATCGACTAGGGGAGTAGGGTCTAGATTCTAGATCTTCATCAATTGTTCAAACAATGGTCATGATTTAAATGACATGTCGTTATGTTTCTTACCTGTTTCGTGTCAATTTTCTTATCTTTTTTGGATTTTTTTACTTAAAAATGAAGACTTATAATGTACACTTTCTCACGGGATTCACGGCAAACTGCTGCACAATACAATTGCATACCGTATCGACAGTGGGGTGCGTGTGTTAAGTTAGCGACTGTAATCTTAGTTTACGGTCGCTAACTTAACACACGTACAGGCGCGGGCCCGCACCCCACCGTCAGTACGCATACAGTATGCAACTCATTTTTTGTGCAGCAACTGGAAAAGGTGGTACAAAACAAAGACTTTAGGTGTAAAGGTTGACAAAACAATTTGTCTGCTTGGAGGAGTTTTTTTTTTTTAAACATAGACAGACTAGATCTATTTAGTTACTTGTTACTTGTAGAGATAATCCCGATGGCAGCTATCATACAGCTAAACTGGGATGTCCGTGCAACGTGCTGGCATAGTGACAGTGCATGAAGTAATTCAAAACAGTGAATGATGTCTATTATTTACAATAAAACGGTGGACGTGCAAGTAAAAACCAAGACGTGGAGTCTACAGTAGCTTGGACCCAACAGGAGGAGGCAACGCTCTGATGATGGGTAGAGCAGCCTCCTGGAAGATGGTCACTGTTGGAGATATTACCGCAGCAGCTGATAGGTGGTTCCACGTCCAGATGGTGCGAGTCATTTGATTCAGTGAAGCCAGACAAAGTCTGAGCGGAACATATCCCAAACAAAATAGACTGCATTTTCGGTCTAATGTAAAGGCAAGTCAACTACATTTTGTAAGTTGCAGTTATTTAATGCATCTACATGATGTGTTGTATGCTTCTCTGTTAAATTTCTCTTTGTTTTCTATCCACAGCTCAACGTTGTCAGTATATTTTGAGTTGATGTTAACCATGCAATTACCATTTGCCTCTGTTCCATTCAATTTATTTTCCAGTGAGTACAGACGCTGCAGTAGAGACAGCTCAAGAGGTT
>JAVYIG010002124.1:70000-210000 GCA_035222895.1 Strongylocentrotus droebachiensis
ACCAACTGTGACCAAAATTTTTGAAACAACAAAAAAAAGAAAGGGATTAGATTTGTGCAATCTGCCAGCAATGCTAAAAAAAGTCCTTAACTAAAGATAGAGATGCACTTCCCTAATCTGTATGTCTCCAACATAATAAAAACTTACATTCCTCTAGAGTAATCCATTATATTGACTTTTTCATGTTCTATTGACTTTTTCAGAAGCAAAATTTAAGCAGCTGGAGAAGAGGTGAAAATCTACTTCAAGGTTACAAATGGACAATTTATAGAGACTTCTGAAAGATTGAGTAAACCTTTCGAATATAGATGAAGCGTTCTCATCTTGAATCAACGAATCAAATCTACTTTAGCCATTGCTTATTCCAGAGGCACCAACCTCTACAGTTTACCAGTGGCGAATGATGGTGGATTTGACTTCTGTCTGCTGTTGAAAAAGATCGGGGGACGACTGGAGAAATTGTTTAAGACGCATTTTATAAGATGGCTTACTATCAATGGCATGGAAGGTCATGTTTTTTTAAGGGGAAGAGTCACAAATATGACATCAGAGTATCGCTTATTTAAATCATGATTCCTGAGCGGAATGTGATTTTCATTTCAATGTTTGAATGCCCATCTGCACTAGTTTGGCCAGGAGGGATTAGACCTCCCTGCAAGGTCACTGACAGGTGGTTATCTCATCAAATCACCTCTTAATTAACATAAGAAAAAGGGGACCATGGGGGACCGATAGTCGCCAATTAGGCATTGTTTGCTATATAGAGGGCGCATGTAGCTAAAAGTAGTGCAGTGGGGCTTTAAATAGAAATTGCTCATTCAGATCACAATGTTGTAAACGTTTTTTAACAAAAACAATCAGCAGCCCTAGCAATAACAGATGAAAATACTTTTACAATATTACCTGACCCCAAATATGATGGATACACAATCCACAGCGCCATCTAGTGACACCAGTGTTTAGTCGATTTCTCGTGATGCATTATGGGAAAATATGTTGACAAAATTATCAGCTGTGGCATTATTATTTGCCCTTAGAGATAACGGCATTTAATCAGAAGTTTTGGTGGGGAAGATTTTAATAGCTTAGCGTGGGTAAAATTTGGTGCTGATATCGGAACAATCAATCTCATTGAATGAATTTACAGAGTTAGGACCACTTTGGTCATTCTGACTGGTGGCTAGCGTTATGATGCGCTGCACTGGTCGAAAGACATCGACCCAAGAGCTGAAATATGTGCCCGTCGCGGCATGCCGGTGGGGGCGTTCTTACTTGCGAATCCACCCTATTGATTATTGAACCATTGAAAACAACTCAAATCCATGACATGCAAAATTGTAACGAAAGGCTGATTATTTACATCACTGCCCTTTTGAAAATCGCTATATCAACTACCAGTAATTTACCATCAATTTTCAGCATGTCGTTTAAGAGGTAATAGAAAACATGGACACAGTCTCACATAACCCACTTGACATGTATTCTATTTGTTTATGATAGTACATCAATATGTGTTGGAGACAACACCTTTTATAGAATTCATATTTTTGTTCAAATTGAAGAGGAAGAGAGAGTGGAGAGCAACTTTGAGCAGAACCTTCTGTGTGACATATCCGCCATTTTAAAGGAATTAAAAATAACCTTTTTCGCAATGGAGATTATTACACCTAAGTTTTAACAATCAAAATCTTATCTAAAAACCCAGCAAAAACTTAGGTTGTTTAGTGAGGCATCCATTCAAGTAAGCTTCAAACCTTGGTTATAGCACGATAGGTACAAATGATGCAATGAATTGATATTATTGTTATTGTAAATATTACGGCTACTCATTACATTATTGTGATCTCTATGTGTACTTTGTTAAAGGGGAAGTCCACCCTAATATGTAGTTGTTTTTTATCAAAACAGATCAGTGAAAGTTTGAGCAAAATCCAATAAAGAATAATAGATTTAGGATTTTTGTAATTGTATTCTACCAGACACACACTGGCAATGCTGTGATGTATCTTGCGAGGTCCTCTCCCATTTTATCTGCTCAGAAAAGTTCACAATTGTCCATTTTCTTAGTTGCTGATGAAAGATTTTGTTTTCATACAGGGGGTTGTGTAGTAACCATGTGGAATAATTATTTTGAGGGGTATGAAAAATATTTTCTTGCAAGAAAAGAGAGACAGTCAAGATCTTTAGTACAAAGCAAATTTGAGAGGAATCAGTGGACCTTGCAAGATACATGGCAGTGTTGCCAATTTGTGTTTGATTGATTAAAACTACACAAATTCACAACTTCCTTATTTTTTATCAGATTTTGCTCAAACTTTCACTGATGTGTATCCCCAATTTTCCTGCTTCTATTGAAAGCAACTTCAGACCAGAGTGGACTTTCCCTTTAAAGCAACTGTTATCCATGAGAGTTTAATTCATATAATGTTGATAGGTTTTATAGATGTGCAATTTCAGATTACTTTCAAATTTTGAAAGAAATCAATGTGTTTGTAATAAAGAGATACATTGATGAAATTTATCAGAAAATTCTGAAGAGATATTTTTTTTAGACAACAAAAGTTATAGGTTGTCTCGCACATATTTGGTTTTATAAAGATGAATGTCTTTTGGTTAAAACTGTAGTACCTAAGGGGAAAATGCAACTCGTTACAAATTGCAGTTTGTACATATTTTTTGTAAGGATTTAAAATTGTCTATGGAGCAAATTTTGTAATATTTAGTCATCCAATAATTTGAAAATATTTGGTTGCTTTTTTGCCTTTCTGGATGGTCACTAGTTAGCCACATGTAAAGTTTTGCACAAAACAAGGCATGATTTGCAAAATTACCCATTTCCGGGCTTGATTTAACACCGGTTTGACTAATCTTGCACTAAAAACCATTATATAATCTTGGAGCCTTTGGTAAATCTATCCCGTGATGAATACAATGAGGCACAGGGAGATTACTTGTGTGGCATATTAAGAGATAAGTAAAGTAATTTTATTTTGAATAGTTTGATGATATATTTTGATCACTCAGAAACATTCCTTTATATGTGATGTGTATGCGGTATTAAGTATAACAAATATGGATCTCAATTATGGGAATACAATAATACTGAATATTAGGGATAGTTGCATTAAATATATGATTTATATACTTAATCCTATTTTGACAAGTTATTTATACATCTTTACACACAAAAAGTTGAAGAGTATAGAGGAGAGAGAAAGACAGACCTAGAGAATAAAATGAAAGGCAGCAAAGGGAAGAGAGATAGAGAGAGAGGGGGAGAATACGGACAGATAGAGAGACAGACCAACAAATAGAAGAGTGATTATAAATATACAGAGAGAGAGAGAGAGGAAAAAAAATGGGTTACAAACAGTGGAAGAAAGTTTATTAGAGAAGAGGAAGAGAAAGGTGGACATTCAAAGAGAGAGAATAGGGGTGCGGAAGAGACGGCTGCTCCTGGGGGCGTTTCACAAAACTTGTCATCGGTGATAAACGACAGTTTTTTTTATAAGCTACTGAAATCATTGCTTCTGATTGGTTATCGGCAGATTTGTCACTGATTTTTTTTTTTTTTTTTTTTTTTTGTCATTGTAAAAAAGGGTTTGTGAAACGCCCCCAGGAGTCGGGTAGACGGAAGACAATTGGTCGAACACTGCTACCTAAACAGACATGACGGTGTGTCGTTGTATAGTGATATGCTTATCAAAACAATTAGACAAAAGAATTAAAAACCTTGAGAGTTGTAGAGCTTGTTGACTTAAAATGAGAGAGGCGAAATGAAATATATATGGCCGATATGAATGATTTTGTAGTCGAAGTCTTAGTTTTTCTTCACCTTAACCCTAATCTTAATCTTTCTTCATTGAACAATTCAGCTGTTCCGCCAAAGGCAGGTCCACACACCAGAGTGTTCATTAGTTCTTTCTCCATCCGCCCTCTGTCTGTATTTAGCCGCTATTCTTCATTAAGTCGTGTGACATATCATCTGACACCATCCCAATTCTTATATTCTCCTCCCCGTTAACCATCCACCTTCCTTTCTTTCTAAGATGTCACTGAGCATATTTGCCCCCGACCCCATACGATGTGATCTAGTTCTTCTTCCTTCTCCGTATTGTTTCTCTCGATCAAGCTCCTTCGTTCACCCAGTCGATCTATCCAGCACTTCTTCATACCCTGTCCCTTCCACTAGTCGGAAAGAGGATTTCCTGAGAAAAATGACCTTAGTTCATATTTCATTTCCTTTATTAATTATAAAACAGAATCTACTTAAGAGATTATTTGGTGGCCCGAAATATTCTACAATCAACACTTGCAAGTAAAATTGTTCTTGAATTTTTAAGTCAAGGATTACTTCATACTACTTTAATATCATAGTACATTGCTGTGACAATAAATATTTAAATGTTCTTAGTATATTAGCTACAGCTACCGATGTAGAGGAAACCGGGAGCAATTCAACAAATCCCCCCCCCCCCACCCCGCCCCCCCCCCCACACACACACACACACTTCCCTTTCCGGCGAAACGCGAAAAAAAGAGGGAAAGGGAAAAGAAATATATACGGTAATGATGATAATAATGATGGTAATAGTAGTAATAGTGATAGCAGTAGTAGTAGTAGTATCAGGGGCGGATCCAGGGGGCCGGGTCCCACCCCTTGCAACAACAAAAAAGATGGTAAACACAATTTTACCTTTTTTTTGCTTTAGGGAGGGGGGCCGGGGGTGTTGAATAAAAAATAAAAAAGTGCTCACCACAAAATTTGGAGACAACTTGTATATACTTGTGTAGAATATGTTTTAAGCAAACCTGAGTTAAAGGCACACTGTCCTACTTGTAGCTACTTGCTCCCTCTATATAGAAAACCAATCGGTGCCTGTTGGTCCCCCATGATCCTCTTTTTCTTATGTTAAATGAGAGCTGATTTAATGAGATAGCCACCTGTCACAGTGACCTCGCTGGCTCGCTGGGTGGTCTAATCCCTTCTTGCTGAAGTAGTAAAGCCTGCCTTTAAAATACTTTCCTCATCATAAGCAAGCTTGAAACTCATGTTTTTTTAATTTACTGTTCATAGAACTGTTCCCCTGTTTAAGGCCGGATGTAGGATCACTTTGTGTCCCCCTTTTTTTTATAAGGAAAAAAAATCAAAGTTGCACCAACCAAAGCATTGCATTCAGTAGGCTTATACCCACAGCTCTTTTCTTTTTCTAAACAAAAAAAAAGGTGTAAAAACTACTTAACTGCTAAATCAGCAACATTCAAACACCGGCCCTTACATTTTACAAGCACATATTTCTAAATCTGACAATTACAAGGTTTTTAGAATGCCCTGACTTCAAATAGGCCTATTTCTAGACTATAGATCTTAAGTCTAACTATGATTTTTGAAAATAATTAGGCCTAGAATATATTTAACAATTTTTTTTTAAAGAGGATTTTTTAAATTAGCAAATAACAAAAATATTGAAGCGGCAATAAAAACCGGTGCGGGCAGGGACGAGAACCACGTAATTTTTGTTACTTGGCCTAATAAAAATAATATTCATAAATATAATGATAATAATAATGACAGGTATAATTCATAATAATAGGCCTATAACCAGAACGGAGGAAGGAGAATAAGAAGAAGAACTTAAGAAGCCAGAAGAATATACTGTACTTATAGCGCATAATTTATTATCATGTCTCTGTGTGCTATAAAAAAAGAAGACTGAGAAAGGTAGATAGAGCAGGAAGCCGGGCAGGCCGGGAGATGAGAGTTTAAACTCTCATCTCCCTGGATAGAGTAACATATTAAGAAGATCGAGTGAAATATGCTCAACATACTTCGTTAAAATTGTAAAGTATTTTTGAAAATAAATGTTTTAAAGCCCCAGTCCTACGGAGGACTAGGCTACTGTGTATGATCGAATCTTTATGCTATACTTCTAGCTCATAATACTTGCTCCCTCTATATAGAAAACTTCCCCAATCGCACGGTGCCTGTTGGTTCCCCATGATCCTCTATTTCTTATGTTATTTGAGAGCTGAGTTGATGAGATAGCCACCTGTCAGTGACCTCGCTGTGTGTCCCTCCTAGCCAAACTTGACGGTCTTAAAGACGCGCCTTAAAGTTGTCAACAGTATCACAGTTGAACACAGAAGCGGCTATCCATGTTTGCCTCATCAATCCTCTTCATGAGGGCCCTGCAATCAAACTAATTGAACCATAGTTGCATTTTCTTTCCCTAGCTTTCACCCGTTCTTATCTTTTGTGATTCGTGTTTCTTTCTGTCTTGCATGCATGCTATGGTACTATATTATGTCACGAAGCCGAGAAGTGTCGCTTTCTAACTGCATCGGCGTTCCATAATACCATCGCGTGATGTGCTCGAGCACAAGGTCGTCTGATTTTATATCGCGGCTAGGACCGATCAAGACGCATTTTGTTTTATTTTATATTTATTTTGCGTGGAATTTGAACGAAATATAAAAATGTTAAAATTGTAGCATTTTAGATACATCTAATAGGTTTCTATAACTGTGAGAATTGTTTATTGCAACCAAAATTTAAAATTTACAAAAAATAATACTCGGAACGTCTGAAAATATTTCAAAAGTTGACCGCGCGATGGAGCGAATGATGTCTGGGCCTAGGCTATCCAGGGAGAGAGGACGAATCAGCTCAGCTAGTTAGCTGTGTAAAGTAAGCACAGAAATAGTGCATATGGATATGTGAAGAGGTAAAAGGTCACAAGTCCACAATGCGTGCATAACATGCAGCAATGGCCTAGACTGTGCGTGTATTACGTATGTAGCGCGCGAGGTACCGGTTGAACTGTGCATGCATAATTATCTATGTCTGTGTTTGTTGACGATTTGTGGATAAAACAGGAAGATTGCAGCTCTCTATCTCGCAAGTTTGCCGAGATAAGTGAAACTGCTCGTTTTGGACAGGATTAACGGCATTTACACTGCACTGTCTGGCTGTCTGACGTTAACTTACTTACTGGTAAGTCCACAATTTTTCACATTTTTAGTCAATACAAACTGAATACGAGAAATTTCGATAGAACTGAATTACGTGTTCGATCGGTCTCCTTTTTTGTTGACGCTGCTGTAGATTAGGAACGGTAAATTAGTGTAGATCTAGATCTAAATTTAATTTTATTCGTGTTAGTTTATTTCAAATTATATGTCATTGGCATCGGGGGCGGCGAGCGTCTTTCAAAGTGAGTAGTGACTGTTGATGCACCAGCAAAAAGCCAAAATGCGACACTTCGTTCATGTAAGAAAATGGGGCACGTAATAATAGGCTAGGTCTACATGTCACTGATTTCAGTACAACACAAAATACAAATGCCCTAAGCTTTGTATTTTGTAATAACAAAGTACTTCAACTTAGATCTACTTGTACTATTGTAGGCCTATGTTTATACCACTAAGTACATTGTAAATGAATCCTTGTCGAGGATCGATGACCATCAAGAATGACAAGATGTTCTGTTTCTTCCATATTTGAATGGAATAAGCTAGATAATTCGTTGAGAACGGCTTCCTCTGTCAATTCATTTAAGAGATTGTTTAAACAAAGTTGTAATTTGTGAATGGCTCAGCCGTACATACACTACGTGCATGTTCTGTAATATTTACATGTCTTATTCACATAATTGCGACTTAATTAATATTTTCCTATTGACATTACTGCTTACTAGGTTAATGATATATGTTAATTTTGCAAACGAGTATTATTTTTGTAACTGTTCTGTATAAATGTTATAAACGATGTAAATATGTTCATTCAGGGCCCCATGGAAGACCACTACTTGCTGGTGAATGGGCTACCCTGTCAAAAGATCAGAAATAAATAAATAAATAAATAAATACGTGGTAAAGAAACTGATTCAGCAGGGGCCCGTTTCTCGAAACTGTCATACAATACATGAAATGTGTGTTATAGAATTAACACACGTTTCAATGGGATAGTCAAGAAGTTAGACATATGAAGGTTTCGAGTAACGGGCCCCTGGAAGGCTGGATACTTTGCTGTGAGTGTTGTGTGTGATGGTCTGAACATTCATCGAAGGGTAGGTGGCACTGCACTTAATATCAGAGTCTACAGAGATGAAAAGGGACATTTATACGAAGGGGAAATGGCACTTATTAAAAAGGGAAATTGGGCACCTACCAGAGCTGAAAAGGTGTTATTCCTCATAGTATCATATCTTAAGAGGGAACTCATCAGAGATGAAAAGTGGCACTTAGAAGGGGAAAATGAATAGTACAAATGAAAGGGGCACCTATCAGTTTTGGATAGGGGCATAAGAGGTGAAAAGGGGCACTCATAGATGAAAAGGAGCATTTCTTAGAAGCCACAAAATGCATGTATTACATAGGAAAAGGGGCACCTATCATAGTATCAGATTTTGATAGGGACAGTCAGGTGAAAAGGGACATTTATAGGAAAGGGGAGGGACATTTATTACAAGCGGAAAGGTGCAGTTACCAGGGCAAACGAGGGAACTTGTTAGAAAGGAAGAGGGGAGCCTCTCGTGTCTGAAATCGGGCACTTTAATGGGAAGGGGAAAGGGGCATGTGTTACAAATGAAAATGAGCACTTATCAAAGTTTATATAGGGAAACCTATTACTTTAATGTAATGATGTATCAGAAGTTAAAAGTGTCAAAGTTATTAGAATGGGAAGGGGCACGTTATTAGAGAGAAAAGAGGTCACTCATCTATTCTGAAGGGAAAACTGGCACTTTTCCTACGCCAAAAAGGAGCACTTTTGGGGTAATTGAAAAGCACTGTAACCCTCCAGCCCCCCCCCCCCTGCCCCTGCCCCCCCCCCCCGAGAGGGCCGTCCCTGATTGACATAAATTCTTTGTCAAGTGAAGAAAAAAGATGGGGAAAAAACCAAGGACATCTAAAATAGACAATCAGCTTTCATCAAGTCTTGAGACAATCCTTTCTGCTTTCAATAAATTTACTGTGAGAGAAAACTTTACTTGCTTTCCGCCTAATTTCATTGAATGTTGAAGAAGATATTAATCCATAGTTATATTAGTTAAAGACCTTTATTTTGTTAGCTATTGCAGTTTTAAAAGTCTGAGTACTGGATAGACTGGGACTGTCGAAAGCTTTATCTTTGAAAATTGTGTTGCAAGTTTTTCAGAGAGGCTATACACGCCTAGAACATAGAAATAAACGAGTTAAAGCTGTCTAAAAAACCCACTGAGAGAACGGGGAAAGGGAATTTTACTTTACCGGTATGGTATAATTAAGAGCCCTCCACCCAGAACCAGTACAGAAAATGCTACGCGGTCTCTGTATTGATTGTTGCGAACTCTGATACAGGTTGTGGGCCTATGTCTACACTCCTCAGACAAGCTTCATGTTTGTTTGACTTGTAGGTTCGTTTATTTTTCCTAACTTCTAAGAAAGCATGTGTATAATCGTCAATCATTTGTAACTACGGTCGAAGCGATGGATCTTGAATTACTTTGTGTAAAGGATCTTGGAATTCAATGTTCCAGGCCAGTAGAGTAGCCTAACTTTTGGGGCCACTCAGATTCTCAGAAAATTATTATTATCAAATATATCGATGTCTTTTCTTTTTTTTAAATTGATTTTCAGTCTAATTCAGGTTTTAGCCATTAATATGTAACATATTTCTTCACCAAAACAAGTGATGATTATATATTAATCGGTTGATCAAGCGTTTAGTTTTTGTAATGGTAAGAAGTATTATCCTACAAAATATCCCGACCAAAATCTGGAGGAGCACGGAAGAAATAAAAGCGGGAAAGGACTGTTAAAATGAAGGTTACTTGGAGCGAAACAATAAAAGTCTTTAACTTGTACGCCTGATAAGAGAGAGCTAGAGAAATGAAAGGCAAACTATTGTACACATAATTATGTACATCTCTATGAATTATGAACTTAAAATGGAATCGTTGAGATTACGCTTGAAGGAATATAGTGAGGGTGATTCGTGTTTTGTTTTAAATGTCCGAACTATTCCAGAATGAGGGACCTGTCTCGGTTATTGTTTCGAGAGCAAAAGCTGTTCCCAGAACTATAAGGGAGAAATGAAAATAGGATTTTTGCTTGGTTAGAACACACCTCCCTGGTTAGAATGAATATCACTATTTTTACAAACATGGAATGAAACAATTTGGCGGTCGTCTTGAAATAGTTGATTCATAAATTTTCCAATGTAAAAATAGTTTGTTTGTATGAAATTTAGGGTTTGTGTGTGCCCGAAAATGTGCAGACTGCAGAAGTTTTAAAAAATGGCGAGTTGAAGTATGTGTGGATGATATGATTACATAAGTTACATACCCTTTAAGCTGAAATAAATGACTTGTGACGACCATTGTCTATTTATCGGAATGCTATCTTATGATTGTGAAATTTAAGGTCAAGTCTAGTTACAAGTAGGATTTTATCTTACGCAACTTCCCGAGACGATAACGACTTTGACACTCAACCTAAAAAGATTAAAGATGAATCACAGCACAAGATAAAATTAGAGATAAAGGTCCTCTTGAAGACCGAGAAAGAATTTGCTAGCGTTGCAATATTTCAATTTTCATTTTTATGTTACGTGACGGTGTCCATTTTGAATTGAATGTTATTAAAGGTTTCAATGTTTGTCTGTAAGTTTCAATGTTTGTCTGTAAGCGTCAACATTTTCCGATCAGAATACTCGGTTGTTTTGTCTATCTTTCCAGCTTTTCCTCTATTAATAGATTGACGCCACTTCTCCGTTGTCATGGTCTTAAATTTTGTTCTACCCTACGGGGAGGGCACCCTGCATACGGGGAGAGCACCCTGCATGGAATAGCTTTTTAAAAGGGGGAAGAAAAAAAGTGAAATAGAGATAGGAAAGAAGCGATAAGGGAAGGGAACGTGAGAAAAAGAAGATGCTACAACCTCATTCCACATGCATTCTAATGGCCTTGTAAATTTGCATTTCATCCTCCGAATAAGACGCCCCCCCCCCCCGCCCCTACCCCAATGATGGGACTGCCCCCTCAATGATGCGAATGCCCCCTCAATGTCAATACTCACGCCACTATTACCTTTCTTATCGGGGTTTTCAGCCGAATGGGGGAGTCTTGAGTTCAAACCCGTATTAGGCCATATACATGTATATACAAATAATTTTTAGTTGGTCCCCTTCTTCCTTTTTCGGCCCGCCTCAAGTGTTTGGTATTTGAAATGTTTGTCCTAAAATGAAGTAAATAACAATCTGAAGACGTCAATACAAAGGGATCAGCTAAAACAATAACACAACGCAATATTTCCTTGTTTGAGCTTTTGTCGTCTTGTACACTGTATAGATGAAATTCGAATTAACACAATTTGTGTTGAAATTCTCAGTTTGTACCCAAAAAATATCAAGTATCATATCACCTCCTTCCCATTTTCGAGAATTCCGGACGAGAAATTGGCAATCAATTTGACTTGGTCTATAAGCTGATTTGAATATAGTTATCTCTGTCTGATTTTCTTGCCTGAATGGGATGACAAAATCACTTTGTGTGAAATGTTGGGAATCAATCGTATATGGCCCTAATTTGTGGTTTCGAATGTCTTCCGCCGAGTAGAAAGCGATCTTGCGAAATGTTGTTATTATCACGAGTTTGGTGTATCATCATCGTACCATATCGGAAGCCATACGGTGTGAGTAGGTCTAAACCTCGTTGTTTTGTTTGTTTGTTTTATCGTTCGATTCGAGCCCTTCTGGCACTTGGCCGCTTCTGCAATATTTCCTTTATCATAACCTGATTATGATATAACTTCGTTGAAATGGGTTCTTGAACTTCTTGGAAGTTCTTGCCAAAGGCGTAGCGGGGGTGCCATACATGTAGGGGGTCCTGCCCCTCTTTCATCCGCTTGTTACATGTCACCCCCGCTGTGCGCCCCCCCCCCCCCCCCCCAGCTTTACAAGTCTGGCTATGCCACTATGCCAGTGCCCAGTAGTGATTTGATTTTGATTTTGCCCCTAAATAATTTCTGATTGAATGATCGTAACTGACAATGAACATGCTATAATAACGTGAGTTATCTATTGACTATGGCCGGTCTCTGACCTTCTCTTATCATTCAACGCTATAGGAAGTGAAAGAGAATGACCTTTCTTTTATTTTTTCCTTTTATTTACAAAGACAAGCAAACAGAAAGAAGGGTTGAGGGGGGTGGCAAAAACAGGGTGTGCATACCCCTAGGTCTAAATATAACGCATGAAATCATTATGATACGTCATGCATACATTATATGTACATACAGAGCGACAAGCACATCGAAGCCATTCGTGAATTCGTCTCCTTCTGTGGTACTGTGTGCAGATTCTGTGTACATGGTGTACGTGTGTTCTCTCGTAAGCTGAAATCGCTATCGCTGGTAAAAAATCATTTTCCATGTTTGCTATTGCGCATCGCATTTACAGCTGTATTGTCTGTCTATTTTTTACGGCAGGAAATACATTAACCTTTGGTATATACTATATAGCATGTATTCATATTGTTTAAGTGTATCAATATCGGCTTGTATTCGCACCCTATGAAATATTCTAGTCATATTTCAAAACAAAGCTTGGTGTTTTATGATCTTCGGGTGCTAGCTTACATTTGTGTACATCGTGACTGAATGTTGACTTAATGTGAGAGCGTTATGCTTGTCAAGGGCAAAGTGTGCATGTTTCGGAGCAGGAATAAATTCTGGTCGATCTACATACAGTACATGTATATACATGTATATACCTCATAATACCTGAATTGATAATCCGTGAACGGCTCCAAAATGTTCTTACATATAAATCTGATCATTTATGTTAGGCTATCAAGTACATAGATATGGATGCCTTACTTACTATGCAGGGTGGTTCAATAAAGACGGACTAGCATACTTCTGATAATGTGGATCCAAAATTACTGGTGCCACGGGAAGGGGAATCTTTTCATATAAAAAATGATACCAAGATTGGCAAATTTGGTTGAGGGGTTTAGGTAAAGCAATAAGCATGGGTTTTACTAGTAAGTCATTTGGTTTTAGGGAGTATTTTCATTTGTTATGCAAATTTCAATTTGTCCAGTATCAATTAAAATGCGTTTGAAATATTCGTATAATTTCATGTCAATGTTTAACACGTCATTGAAACGAGTGGAAAGAGAATGTGTGACAGTGTGTGGAATGTTACGATTGTGTTCAAAAATTGCTTTGCATTATTGGAAGTACACTGTACATTGTATATGCTACTCCATTTTATTTTATTTTAGCCACCCTCTTTGTTTTGGATCATGCATGTATGTGAAATAAGCATGTATACAATGAGGCATTACATGTGACGAAGTACATGATGGACGTTGCTTTTATCTGGGCAATGCCGTAGACACGAGAGAGAGAGAGAGAGAGAGAGATGAGAGAGAGAGAGAGAGAGAGAGAGAGAGAGCCCCCCAGACGGATGGCAAGAAACTGGATAAGAGTAGATAGGGAGGGGAAGGTGGAGAGAGAGAGAAAGAGGGAGAGAAAGAGAGATTGATAATGGCGAATTATTTTGAGCATGTAACTATGTATATAGAGTGAAAATGTATTAATGTATATATTGTATAATCTATTAATTATGTTAAAAACATGTTAAAACAATCGTCTGTGAATTTCCAAGCATTAGTGTGATTTTAGTTTATCCTATGAAAATACTTCAGTTAATATTGAGAATCAGCGGATAGTTGGACTAACGATTTTTTAAATCTATTTAGTATTTACAGCCAAATTGAATTTATAAAAAAACCGAACAGAGACAGAGGAAGTTGGAAATACCAGCGACTAATGCCCGAGGATAGCCAAAAGGAAATGGATTCCTACTAAAGGGGAAGTCCGAAGTCCATCATGCATGGTATTGGCTTGGTTAACATAAACTTTCAGTTTCTTATTTGATGACGGAAGTTATTTGTTTCAAACAGGGGTTGTGTAAAAACAAATTTGCAATAATAATGCATGATAATAATAACAGTGGCTTGTTATATAGCGCGTCGTGACGCTCCTGGCGCTGCCCGATAATTTAGGGTGAACGTACATGTATGATTGAAAAGTTTTTGAAGTTTATTAGTACTGGGCAAATGGGAAGGGAGGGAGGGGGAATGATATCCAAAGCCCTTTGGATATTAAGACGTTATGTTATAATGTGACTATAATTATGACCATTGGCGCATCGACGGGGGGGGGGGGGTGGGTTTTGGTGTTCAAACACCCCCCTTGGCAAAAGGGGGATGTTTTACAATTTTAAAGACATCCTTTATCTGTGTCTTATCTATGCCCCCCCCCCCCCTGGCAAAAAAAGTAGAAACTGTTTTTGTTTTTTTTGCTCAATGGGGGGGGGGGGGGTTGGATATTGAGAGGGGAAAAAAGGAGAGTTCACCAACCCAAATATTTTCTCACGAATTGGGGGAAAAAAATACCTCCCCTTAAAAAATCCTTCATGGCATCGGCTCCTGCTCCGTGGATTTCTCTACTTCTCGATGCTCTTAAGAAAAATTTTAAAGGAAAATGAAACCAGAAACATTAACTGGTAATTTTATTCAAAATTGAAATTGCTCGTATTTGGTCGTTTAGCCTAATAAAGGAAATATGGAAAACTGTATCTCGAAAGTTGCAGATTCCTTGGGGGTCGCCATCTTGATTTAAGTAGTGAAGTCAGAGTACTACAACTTTTGAGATACCCACTTACCCGTATTTTTAAGAACAATTTAGTGCACTCACATGTGAAATGCAGCTTTATATCATTTCCTGATAATAGACCATGTATTAATGATAATAATAGCAATAATAACAAGAATAATGTTGATAGGGGCAGAGGTTTTAAAGGCATCGTTTAACAATGTTAAATCTGAGATGCATGGCCCAAGTATACGTGCTATCAGTGTTTGTGATATGGTTAAATATTGAAGCCCTACAAAAATTGCGCTTCAAAATGATCATGAAGCTCCTCAAAAACTAAAAATCTTCCCCCAATAGACATGCAGTGTTACGAAAACCGTCAGGAAAACGCAAAATTTGATTTCGATTTCCAATCATAAATATCTTGATAATCAGACAGGCGATCGGCTTGTACATGTCATTGGATTCATGTATGCCCTAAAGGTTTATAATTATGATCGCAGGCTAGTGCAGCATGAGCTAAATGAAGGATTTTTTCAAGGATCTGAGACAAAGTTACCGGGTCTCTTTAATACTAGATAGATAAAATATGAGGGGAAAGTGTCACCAAGCAAAGACGGCTTTGTGAGAGTGTCATTGTTCCAGCATTTAAAAAAAAAAAAAAAAAAAAAAAATTTAAATGATTATATGGACTTCTCCCTCTCCCCTCCTTTCTCTTAATTTTCCCTTTGTTTTCCTCTTTATCCATTTGATTGGAGTGCTTGACCTCCCCCGGTCCCTCTTGTACAAGGTACCCCACTGGTCATCACTATTCGTCCACGTATTTCAATTGTATTGTGTAGCTACCCTGGACAGCTATAGAGGATCGCGTGATCAGGTTTTTTACCCTCCCATAAAGTGCACCTCCGTCACACTTGACTGGCCATCTATAGTGTAGACTGGACTAGTGGACTTTACCGGAAATAGTGACTACCACCATATCAAATCTTACATCACCTCTCTCATTCAGTAGAGGTGTCGTGGTAGAGTGGATATTTCACCGGACTGTGGATCACAAGGTCCGCGGTACTAATGTCCTTTGGCAAGACTTTGATCTACATTTGCTACACTCAACCCAGGTGAGGTAAATGGGTACCTGGTAGGATTATTCCTTGAAAATGCACTGTGCGCCGATGTCAGTAGCCGAAGCTAAAGCTAGGGTAATAATTTCCTAAGCTCTTTGGAAGCGCATATAGACTAAGTATTATGCGCTGTACAAGAACGGACTACTAGTTATCATTATTCTCAACTCTTCTTTTCAAACAGACCGTCGAATCTTTCACCATGGCTCCTAAAAACCCGGTGATGAACGTGGTCGCGTCTGCCGAAGACGCAGGGACTCTGGACACCGACCTTGAGAATACACCATACCCGGCAGGTTACCAGCAGGAACAGAAGCGCCCCCCTCCACAGATCGTCTGGCGTAACGTGATGCTTATGTGCCTCTTGCATCTAGTGTCCGTCTATGCCCTATTGTTCACTGTCGTGAAGTGCAAGATGTACACACTCATCTGGAGTAAGTCCCAGAAATCATTTATTCATTCATTCATATTCCCTTCATCGGAATGGGGGACCTTCACGGTTTCTGTGATTTAGTTTGCCTGCCCCATTCCTGGCAACTTGTAAATGCTCATTGGAATCACAATAATGTTTTTTTTTTAATGATTTTCATCCTTTGTTTTGTATGATTTGTTCTTTTATGTAATTCTTTTGTATACACCTTGTTTTGCCGAATAGATAATAATAATAATTCCCAAAACTATTCAAGACAAGTTTATGACAACTATTTATATTGATTTGAGGGGAGAAAATGAATTTCAGAGCATTATGAACAGATTGAGATCGAGAATAACGAAGTGATGGGAAAGGAGCCTGTTTCTTTAATTGATTTTTAAACAGAAATATGGCGCCATATAAATACCGTGAATCATCATCATCAGCTATTGAAATGTGTAAATATTGCAGAGACACGTTCAGCAATCTGAACATGATTTATTTGTGATATACACTATGGTATCGAAAATGCCCCTGAATTATTTTTTTTCGAAAGTCTTGGCGATCGTGTATGTGTAAGAGAAGACTCAAACGAGACTGGCGCAGAATGTCCGAGACAATCGGCGAAATATAAAAAGCGATTTTGGAAGAAAACGTAAAATAGCTTTAATAGTAACAAGCAAGAGATAGTGAATTTCTTGAAATTTTTCGTAGTACATATTTTGCTGGTAAAAAAACGCCGATCTATTTCTTGATGAACAACTAAGAATCACTTTTTTTTTTAAATGTATAAATGCAAAGAACTCGAGATAAAGGTAAGCCTAGATTTAATTAGTTACATCATTACAAATCTAGGTTAGTTTTAGCAGTTTTTTTTTATCCAGCCTGATATCCAAAGGCTTTTACATAATAGAGTTTTTACGTGAGACCTTGGGTAGGTATTTAAGGCCCCCCCCCCCCCCCAATATACCCGTCGTTAAGCCGATTTCTCTCCCTTTTTCCCCCCCACAATTACCAGAAATCAATAGTAGCTTTCCTTATATACTTTCAAGCTGTATTTAAAATCGTGAAAATCTGGATGGTATAGAGGTATTTCTGAAAGAATTCCGAAGGAATACAATGGGACAATGGGTGTTTGTGAAGTCATGGATGAGCGAATTTAAAGGGCAATCTAACCCTTGTATTAATTTCATTGGTATGCAAGCAGAAAAATAGGAAAAACAGAATGGCAAATCTTTGAATCAGACACGTAATGAGAGTTATGAATGTTTGAAATATTATATGAGATCGCTATAGCTATGGGAATCTCAAGTTGACAATTTTGTCAGTGGATTGTGACGGATAACTCACTCGTTTGTCGTGTACAAAAATATCATTAGTTTCTGTTTTTCTCCCAAGTGCCTTCTCTCTAAGGCACTAATCAAAACACATTATGGTTAGTATATTATCATAGGTCTTCTAAAAATATAAAACATCCTCCTGAGTCATACGTATTGAAGAAGAAAATACCCAGAAAATGTTATTCATTTTGTGTGATGCAACAAATGGGAAAGTTGTCCAATTGCCGATTCAGTCACTTTGAAGTCCCAATACGTATAGTGATTACAACTTATTTTTTAATCGTTACTTTTTCATTCTTTGTTTGATTTCATTCAAATTATCACTAGTTTGCTTTAAAGATTGTTTTACCCTTTTTAGGTATTGATAGTTTGCTAGTAAGGTGGATTTCCGTTTTAAATAAGACCGGCCTCTATTGGTCACGTATGGATGCATGATTTATCTCAAGTTTAAGTCCGGAGTTCCGGTCATGGTATTGCATTGTGAATGAAAATGCATGGGAAGCAATTATACCGGTTTGCTAACATGTTCAAGTATTATGGATGTTTCTTTCCTGTGGACCTATAGTGCGGGTTATCCATTAACATGTTATCAATGATTGAACTACAATACTTGGAACCATTATAAATACTTTACATGTTGCTATATTGGGCAATCCTTTCAGGTTGTCAATAACAACCTTTGTATAATAAGTATTTAAACAATTTGAACATGTTAGTAAACTTGTCTATTGAAAAGGTTGATTATGTAGTACATAACAATACTGTGAATACTGTTAGGTTTTGAAATCATCGAAATGATCATTTGATCTAATCCTGCCAAAAGACACATGCACCGAAAACACAAAGGATTACACAATAGTGTGGCATAAAAATGTGGCCGAAACATTTCTATTTCTTGTCATATCTCTGATATGAAGACATTTAAAGAGCCTGTTTTCAAGGAACATTTCTTCCGTAACAATCCTTCAATTGACATAAAAAGAACGACAATGCTCACAAATAAATGTTATCTTTATGAGAAGACAACCTTCTCTTTAATATGGTGCACTCGATAGCATGCTCAATCTCGAAACTAGACTAGACAAACAAACTTTGAACTCTGTGTACACAATCTCAGAAAGACTGCAGGTATAATATTTCATTGTGATTAAATTTGATCTGAATTGATATCGTTTATTGATTCATAAAAATCCTCGCAGTCATAACACAATAATTTCTATTTAGTATAATGATAATGAGATCGATATACAAAATTATACATATGAGTAGTAAATATGAATACAATATTAATATTAAATATTCAACATAATTTTGAACTAAGGCCAAATTAAAAAAAAAACATGTTTAGCGTCCTGTTTTTTTTTTGAAAAATAGGAAGGAGGAGGCCCTTTTTTTTCTTTTTTTTTTTCTTTCAAAATGGCCGCTCAAAATGGCCGCTCAAAATGGCCGCTCAAAATGGCCGCCGGCACTTTTTTTTTTTGTTTAACATCAGAAATAGATAATTTTAGCAGTGTTTTTCATGTGAGTTTTTCTTTAAAAATAAATAATAATAAAAAATAATAATAATAATTTTTAAAAAATGGAAAAAAAGGAGCCGGCCCCCAAAAAGAAAGCGGGCGGGGCCGGGACGCTAAACATGTATATTTTTGTTAATGGCCTTATTTGCTGGTATCTCCTTGATTTAACTGTAAGTGTTAAAAATACAATATGAGCGTCTTTGTATGAATTATTAATGGAAACGGGTAATTCTGTGATTCAAGGTAGAATTAATAAGTGTCCATGATTGTGTTTTGTGATTTATAATCCAGAGAAAAACACTCCAAAAAAGAAAAATTTCCATTAAAATGTCCATAAAAATTCGAACATTATATAAGGTATTTTGCTACCAATCTGGAAATGCCCCCCCCCCCCCCTCAGTTCAGTAAATGTGCGATGGTTGTCTATTTAGTGACAACGTAAACATCACTTTAATGCAATTTTTTTAAAGTAACTTATCCTTCCACCCCCCCCCCCCCCCCTCCTTTACTGGGGTCTACCGCCATTGTCAGTGAATTTGTTGTAAACGAAAGACATAAAAGAGAGAAAATTCTAATCTATAAGTATGATCGGACTTGCATTGCTAAACGAATCGCTGGCGAAGCCCTAGCCGTGCTCTTAGTATGGGTCCACTCATTGGGGGCGGCACTGGTTTCATTTGGGAGAGATGAGCGATTTCGCTAGGAGAGCGAAAAACGATTAACAAGACCAGCTAATGGAGAGAGGGCCCTGTAACCTTTATTACTCGCCCCCCCCCCCCTCTCTCTCTCTCTCTCTCTCTTTCTTTTCCGTCAGTGGATTATTTTTCGTAGATAAAACACGATTCACCTTGTTTGATCTGGACCTCTCTTTTTTCTTCCGTTTAATTAGGAGGCACGCACTGAACCCTAATTATATACGCCTTTTGCTGGAGTGTTGATTGATTCAGGGGCTTCTTTTGATATCTCTGGCGCAGATTTAGATTTCGAATATATATAAATTATTATGCTCATTTTCCTTTTGAAAAATACATGCATCGACATGTCTTTTGTAGTTCTACAAATAATGCGAACTATAAATAAATTTACGGCCTTTAATTTGAGGTTATGTCAAATATCCTCGCATTCAGGAGTGGTAAACCCTATTAAATCGTAGGCCTAATCAGCTCTTGTAGCCTTCGGTGGTCTAGACGTGATTTACCCGCCCGTATTAATGATGTGTTTTAGAGGTTTCCTATTATATTTTAGAAGTCTTTTGTAAATAGGTGATTCTTGTTTTATCTACGAAGAAAATCCGCTGATGTAAGAAAATGTGCAAGTTAAAGGTTATTAATACAAAGTTTTGGTATGTGGTCATGAATTTGGTTCAAATGAACATATATATGAAGCATATGCGATCCTACCATATTTAGTGATCGCTGTCGCGGTTGAAATCGAGTCTAAAGTTATGAAATTGTAAATAATAAACTCTTTAAGTGTATAGCCCCCTCTCAAGGTCAAGATATTAATTAAGGTATAAAACAATGTTTCTTGACTATAATCGACCGATTAGCTATTCCCGTTTGGAAATTATATGTCACAACTACATATTCTGAGGTTTTCATGGTCTGAGGTTTTCATGGTCTAAGCTACCACTGTACGGCCGTATGCGCTATTTGAAATTTATCAAGATTTACCGGGAGCACCGGTAAATTTTTATATTTTATTTTTCTCGAAAGCCGGAAGTGTTTTGGGGGCCAAATTTTCTAGTGCTTATGATACATCCACATAGGCATCCAAATATATCGAAATTGTAAAAAATCACTATCCACCCAATTTTCAAAATTTCCCAAAACTTTGTATTACCTTTAAGGAAACAAGTTATCACATCACTCCACACAGAGTATAATGCCTCTTCCTTGCAGTTTCAAAGCGCTTCATGTCTTCCTTAGAATTGTAATACACTTGAAAGAGTGGATTAAAAGGTGACAGAAATTATGACATATACATGTACATTGTACATGTACATGTAGGTATAAACACGGTCACATGCATGTGATGTCAACTTGAATACTTACGTAACACAAACATGTACAGTCAAACCTGTCTATAAAGGCCACCCGAGGGAAACGTGAGTGGCCGGTGTAGACAAGTGACCATTCAGGTTTTACAAAATATCATTATCATTTAGAATTTTCACCTTTTTAGCGACTACTTTATTGATTGATTGATTGATTAGTTAGTTGATTATCTATTTTAATGTAGTTCTAATAATGATCGGTCTGGGGAGAGTGAAAAAGCCGTCCTGGTATTGATTAACCAATTTTTAATGATTGACCAGTATAATATATTTTGCTTACTTGATAGATTGATTGATTAATCTGTTGGCTGGTTAGTTAACTGACTAATTCATTCATTCATTCATTCTTTGAGAATTCATTTATTATTCTTCTTCTTCCAGTTAAGTACAGTCCGCCGTTGGCGTATTATCGTACTTGTGCTTGTCGAGTGCCCAGATGAACAGTGCAAGTAGAAATCTCACTACAAATTGATAGGCCTACTATATGTGCGGCTAAAAACAGAAGAGGTTTATTAACGAAGCCTCATTTGTTGCACCCCTGCTTGAAGATCATTAAGGAGGTGCTGTTGACTAATTAAGTGTTAATTCATTTGATTTATCTCATCCTCTTTATCCAGCTGTGTTCCTGTACTTCCTTACTGGTCTTGGAATCACAGCAGGAGCGCACAGACTTTGGGCTCACCGTTCCTACAAGGCCAAGCTTCCTCTACGTACCTTCTTAGGCATGTGCCAGACAATGGCTTTCCAGGTACGTACTCACGCCCAGGCAGGGCACGATCCCTAAGACTTAAAGGGCGACTCTACTCCAAAAATAACTTACTTTCAATAGAAGCAAACAAATCAGGAAAAAAAAATTAAAGAAATTGAGCAAAATCGGATGACTAATAGAAAGTTATGAATTGTAAATGACATGAAAAACTTTGTAAATCCCAAGACAAATTGGCAACTCTCTCATGAGTCTATGACAATCATTATTGTTTTTGATTTTTTTTAAACAGTAAATGAATGTATGTTGAGATCGTCATGACTGAAATGAAGATTATTTTACATTTATTTGTTCCACAATTATGTTTAAAAAAAAAAAATTATATTCATACAAACTAAAGAGTAACAAAACGAAACGGGTAGCTTGAAGTATACACATAAATGTTTGGTAAATAGCAAGATTTTTCGAGAGAAGTGTAGATATGACGGACATTAAAATAATAACAATGTAAAGTGTGAGGGCCTAAATATGAAGCAAGGATCGTAAACAAAATAGGAATAAGATTGCAGAAAAAAGGGAAATATTATTACGATTCAAAAATAATAATTATAGTGTATTTCATGATAATATTTTGTTTTGATTCTTGTTCAGAATGATATATATGACTGGGCCCGTGATCATCGAGTGCATCATAAGTTCTCCGAGACCGACGCCGATCCACACAATGCACTACGAGGATTCTTCTTCGCTCACGTCGGCTGGCTCCTCGTCAAGAAACACCCGGATGTCTGTGAAAGTGGAAAGAAACTCGATTTCTCCGATCTTATGGAAGATCCAATTGTCAGAATTCAGAGAAAGTAAGTCTGATTTGATTTAAATTCATTCGCTGATATGAAACAACATATAAATGAGAACTTAAGTGACAAACGTGTGATGAATAGCAATGCTCTGCTATTGAATGGTCTTATTTTAAAAGACATTCCTATTTAAAGGTGTATTTTCTGCAAGACTTTAATGGTGAACTACATCGTTTTAGAAAGGAAAATACCGTTTAACAACTTTTCTCAAATGTTTGTGAATGAAAATCGGCTCATCGGTTTTCGGTAGTAAAACTCTCCGTTACTGAATTAATTTTCGGCGCGCTAATTTTGATCCCCTGTCAAATGTGTGCACAACCGTGCTTGCAAGCATGTGTGTAATCAGGCGCGTACGCAGGGGGGGCTGTTTGGGGGGTTAACCCCCCCCCCCCCCCCCCTTTGGTATTTTTTTGTGTGTAAACCCCCCTAAAACACCCCTAAACACCCCCCTTTGGTTTAAAAAAAAAAAAAAAAAAAATTATCCCCATTACTGACCTAAAAAAGGTGACCTTACCCCCCCCCCCCAACGGAGAAAAATGTCAAATTTTCAAAATTCGAGACCCCCCCCCCAAAAAAAAAAATGTCCTCTTATCTCTTATACGCCACCCCCCCCCCCCCCCCCCCCCCCCCGCTTATTCAGCGGCCGGCTGAGTCGTTGCGATTTTTTCGGCCCGATTTAAAAATGTTAAACCCCCCCCCCCCCCCCCCCTTGAAAAAATCCTGCGTACGCGCCTGTCTGTGTGTAATTAATCATATTTATAGATTGCAGCAGCTGGAAGTCTAGAATAGTCGTTCAAGCTCCCTCTGACATTGTATTTTTAGTGTTGATTTTGTTTGTTTGAGTGCTGTTTCAGCACATGACCGTAAATTTCCAGCATGTTTTTTTTTTTTTTAAAGGTTGTGATCCATGTCAAATGTCATATTGTTTTTATTTTGTAAAAGTAATACGGAACCTTTAAATTTGGGGTCTTAATTAAAATTGTGAAATGTCATTGTGCAGATTCATTTCAAATTGTGTAATGTGCCGCACGATATGCACGTATTCAAACACGAAGCCAAATATCTTTCCCGAGGTATCATAGTTATGTTTGTATCGTAACTGCAATGCAAGAATAGCAAATGAATCACGCAGCCAAGTCATGCAGTCACACTTTATCATCATACAAAGCGTGAAGTTGAACTTGATTCGTCAATAAAGCAAGCCAAATAAATTACCTCTTACATTACTAATATGGTAATGTTGTAAGAACTTCTTTATAGGCATAATAAGCATGAATTTAACACATCATGTTTGTACCATAACTGCGATTGAAATGGGGAGAATAGATCACGCAGACAAGTCATGCAACCACACTTATCATACATAACATGAAGTTGAACTTGATCCGTCAATAAAGCAAGCCAAATTACCTCAAGAGAATAATATTGTAAAAAACTTCATGGGCTGATACAAAGATCAAAGGATAGTCCGCTAGTATAAACATCAAGCTAGCTATTAGTTTGATTTTCGCGTTCCCCATGTTTATATAGAAGTGAAATAAGTGAAGAAAGAAAAATCTTCTCTTAGTTTCTAAATATGATCAATACGTGGTGTTTAAAAGATTCCAATACGTTTTCCCATACAATGTTACGCGTGTGCAATTCAGATTAAGTTCTTTAGAAAATTAGGACAAAAAATTGATAGATATTTTGTTTCTTTGCTTAAATTTATATTTGTGCTATTGTCACTGTATTTGCCAATTTAAAGAATCATTTAATTGTCAAGCTTTAGTAGGCTTCTGAAGCTTAGTTCTCTAATTTATTCTTCTGATTTTGTAATGACTCATACATGTCCTTGTATTATACTTTTTTCTCTTCAAAATGCATTTGTATATTTTCTAAAGAAATTATTTTATTCAATTTGAGAATGATTTTGAGATTGCCAGTGATTGAAATTAAAATGTGGAAAGTATTATTGAATACTAGTAATCACGTATGAAATATTCTCGTATACTCTTTGTCAATCGCTATATGATTTCGATGCTATATTAGGCAGTCACCATTAGCATCTGCGCCGGCACGATTTCACTTTCAGATACAGGTGGTTCTAGGACAATTACCCCCTGGAAAATTACCCCCCCCCCCTGGAAAATTACCCCCCCCCCCCGGGAAAGTAACCCCTGAGGACAATTACTCCTGGAAAATAACCCCCGAGGAGAATTACTTTAGAAAATAACCCCAAGGACAATTACCCCCGCTCCCTCCCGTGGACAATTACCCCTTCCCCTAAAAATCACCCCTTGGACAATCACCCCCCCCCCCCCACATACTATCAGAGGGGAATCCTCCTTTAATGGAACAGGGGGGGGGGGGATTTTCCTCGGGGTAGTTTTCCGTGGTTGTTCTTGAGACGGGGTGGGGGTACTTGGTACTTGGTTGGGTAATCCCTTTGGCAGCTCACTCAGGAAGCTATACTGGGATGGTAGGTGAGGCGAGTGACTACAGGGAGTGTCACGAATTGTTGGAATGGTGTGTGGACAAAGCACTTGTCAATTTACAGTAAAATATGCTAAGTCCAGTGCAAGTAAAAACCAAGCTAGTAAGCTTATACGATGTGATTGTACTCGGAGGTAATTGTACTCGGAGGGGGGGGGGGGGTATTGTCTTGGCCTGATTTTTCGGGGGGGGGGATTTTATGGGGGCGATTGTCCTGGGTGTAATTGTCCTTGGGGGGTGAGTTTTCTGGGGTGACTGTCCAGGGGGGATTGCCTTGAAACGGTCACACGTGAATTGTTAGTCCTCCTGGAATATGGGGAAAGTAAAGATAGTTCGCAAAGTAAGTCTGAACCATCTAGACCTGGAGCGAGTCTTGAATCAATAACAAATATATATGTTGGTACATGTTTGACAATCTAAACTTCTAATTCGGGAATCTATAGAATAATAAACAAAATATGAACGACGGAGTGTCTTGTCACCGCATTGGACCCTCCCCTTATACGTCGAGTCACATGCGCTCCGAGGAGGCGATTTTTTAATACCTAATTTTTTCATACCTTATTTTTTCTTACTCTCATCCCAGGTTTTACTTGCCTTTTGTGCTAATATTCTGCTTCATCATACCATCCTACGTCCCAACTTACTGGGGCGAGTCTGGGATGAACGCTTACCTGGTCTGCGGTATTCTCCGCTACTGCCTCAATCTGAACGCCACGTGGTTGGTCAACAGCGCCGCCCACATGTGGGGCCAACACCCATACGACTACAACATCCAACCGGCCGAGAACCCGTTCGTCACCACCTTGGCCCTGGGCGAAGGCTGGCACAACTACCATCACGTGTTCCCCAACGATTACCGGACCGGCGAGTTCGGCTGGCGTATCAACCCGACGTCGATATTCATCGACGTCATGGCCTGGTTTGGTCAGGTCACGGATCGTAAGCTGATCGCACCAAGTGTCATCCTGGCTCGCAAGCAACGCACAGGGGAGAATAACCATTGTGATTAGATTCAATATACAACCCCTTTTTTAATAATAAGGACTGAATATTGATTAAAGGGGTTTTATCTATTTAACCCTTCCTCTATAAGCTCCATTCAACGTCATTAAAAGTTTTTCTGAAATGATTATCTAGCATGTTTATTTCGCATTATAAGAAGCCATTGGGAATGAGTAGTCAGGGATTCCCTGCCTACGCATAAGGTTTTGAATTTGTCCGGAAAAAAAAAATCGGTGTTGAATGAAGCCTGGCTTGCCAGGTTATTCGATGTACTCAAATCAACTGAGTAGATCGAACAAGCCCCAAGAAAAGTACATTGTATTTTACTGCATGGGGCCCATTGCATTGCACACGAGACGTCGCTGACTGACCTATGAATGCGTCAGGTCAGTCACTGGCGCAATCTTTGGCGCAATCTTTGGCGCAATCTTTGACGCAATCTTTGACGCGCTATGAGAGAGTGATATTATACAGAAAATGAATTCAGAATGAACAGTGTAAACATTGCTGTGAGTTGTTTGGTTTGTGAGGGAGGTGAATAGGTGTACTGGTTCATTCACTTGACTCTCAATCCAAGGGTTGAGGATTCGATTCCCAGGACGGCACTAACGTCCGTCGGTAAGACATTAATCCACATTTGCTATTCGTCACCTAGGTTTAAAATAGTAACCTGGCAATTAAATTGCTTTGGTAATAATAAATGCAGGGCCAATTGATATTGACGAGGTTTCCCTGGATAAACAAAATTATCATCATCATTAGAGTATACAGTATAGTTACTGACGTTTTCACTACTAGTAACTCGTAGACATACATGTACATTTAGGTAATAACGCAATCGTACTGACACTTCATGTTCAACGGGCTTGCGTTAAAACTTACGTCAAGCTTTTTTTTCGGGGGGGCGGATTTTGACCTGTGTCTGGCTTATTTTCTTTATTATTTATTTGGGATGCGTGTCCCCACATTCAAAGTCAGCAGAGGGTGATGAAAATGCAAGATGAGAATGCGATTATGCGTTCGTTGCTTATTTGTTGTTTTCTACTTTCCAATCCAACCTGGTGATTTTTTGAGCGCCAATATATAGTTGCCTAAGCATAGGCGCTGATGAGTGACTAGTTGTTAGCGATGTATGTCTTCAGTTTGGTTCTGAAAGTGGAAAGCGGGTCTCAAAAATGAAATTAAAAACTTTCGGTATTCTTTTTAAAGTCTTGATTTACATAAGTATTCAAATTCAAGTATTGGAAAAGAAAGATTGCCAATGGCGGAGCAGGTATTAGGTTCCACGTATCCACGACCGGGCAGTGTAATGGACTGCTTTTGTAGAGATCATTTATTTTCTTGTATACTTGTAACTGGTTTTCATTTTGTTGGATGACTTGTTTCATACCCAAAATCCTAACCATTAGACATGTATAAGGTATAGGTATAAATATATGGATAATATCGATGAATGGTTAGTCTTTTTAAAGATCATTTGCAACGATCGAGAAAAGCTTCTGTTGTATTTGAATAGAACGCGTATGTCGAAAGAGTTTACAAGTATGTTTTCTCTGTAGCAAAGTGTACATACCTTTGAATATTTTGCATTCGGGTAATTGGGCTTCTGTAAATATTTCGTATGGGACATTAGGTTAATGATTTCCTTAAACACTGACTTTATAAATAATTGAAAACAGTGTTGTGTAGTAAATTTATGGTGATGTCATTTGGGGGAAAAAAGAGTTAATTGTCGTATTGAGTGATTTTCTTCATATTCGTATTAGACGAGAGATTCGATTGTCGTACGAGACTCACTTCAAGAATCTGCCACTTTCTGAGTTTTTTCTATAAAACAGAAGCACCTGTATTATGTTCCATGTTATGGACTATTTCATTAGAGTTTCATCATTAAATGTATAGATCAATTTCCCATTTAAATAATTAACAAATAACAAATAACAATTCACTATCATGATAGCCTTGCGCAAAGCACTTGACATGTTTGTTAAAGATAAATACATCTACTAATTGTACAGGGCGATCATCGTTATGAAATAATAGTTAGATAATAGATAATCGTTATAAAACAGTTCAGGTTCAGTTCTGAACAGCGTCACATGACAAAACCACATGCGAATCTTTTTAAAGCCCGTGTTTATAGGATATTTTGTAAAAGTTTCCTTTTAGCACAATCAGTCAACTTTAGCATTTTTAAAATGCATTCGAGTTGCATGCATCCCTTTTCTACTGGAGTCACTCGCGGGAAGTCTACCCTGATATATATATTTTTTTTTTAAGCACCCTTACCAACCCATGTCAGAAAGATATCTATTCCGAAAACAATAACTAAGAAAATTAAAGTTTATGACACTTTCTGTACAGAGCAAATTGGACATAACCTCGTAAGATACGTCCCAGTGTTGCCAATGAAAACTTTCAAAAGATTTCCTATTTTTAATAGGATATTCCTCAAACTTTCACTTTTGTGTTTCTCTCGTTTTTTCTGCTTTTATTAATACCAACCAACCAAATTATCAGGGTGGACTTCCCCTTCAACAACTCAACATTTGTCTAAGACTTGCCCGACACCGCAACAACTAATCTACACAACTTGCACTCTGCCTCTCGCAATACTTTTAGGGGCGAAGATAAATACTAGAATGTGTTTTGACTTGTGTACCAAATGGTAGATGAAGTCGGCTGTGTTGAAGAAGAAAAAAAGATGGGAAATTAAATTACGAATCATAAATTTTTGTAAGAAAGAAAGAACATTCTATTGGGTAAACTAATCAATCGTCTTTTTTTTTGTGCCGGTCTGTTCTTAGACATAATCGTCCCTATTTTCACGAAGTGACGGTAGTGAATGAAAATCGCATACAATTTGCGTGCGGATTTTTCTCACTACCGTCACTAAGTGCATGATTTATCACAGTTTGTTAAAACAAGCGTTTGCACCGATAATTTTTGTTTCCTATAGTTTGGTATTCAGTTTGGGAAACAGCGGTTAGTTTACTTTTTAAAAGGTTTGTTGTTTGCCTTGCATGTTTCTTGTGTGTGATGTTTATCAGTTAACTCGGAAACTCGCTTTCTAATAAAATAGGTATAATATGATTATAGCTAAATGCGAAGTATTACTTCAGTAAAGTTTATATTCAATATGTTGTGAATATATTCGTAAGAACACATGGATATAAGATGAAAAAATTACATATGTTTCTATATCAGCCTGTAGTTTAAGAAGAAATAACAATTAAAAACTCGATACTTGCATCGCATGCAGCAGTATCATTGGTTATGAAGCACTGCTTGTAGTAAGTCGAAAGTGTATATAAGCACCACAAAAAAAAACACTACGTTTCTATTCGAACGCAAGAATTCCGTAATCTATTGATTTCTATATTACTGATCTAAGAAATTCTTAAACGCATTTTAGAATTCTTTCTAATTTTGTTCTTTGTACCCATGTCACCAAGTGCCAGTTAAGTTTTGTTTGCTTTTGTTTGAAAAATGAAGTTATATATTGGAAATAAATAAATGCACGGTATTTCTCTGTGTTATAAGAAGACACAAATAAATGAAAAATAAGGAATGTGTATTTCTTGTTCTAATTTCTCTTTTTTTTTAATATTTAGTTTTAATCTTCATGATTGTCTATTTTCTTCATTCATGTCATGACAACAACTTAAACGAGTGATATATCAGTTGTAACGGAATGAGAGAGAGAATGCATGAGTGGCTTATAAAGAAAGAGAGAGAGAAACAAGAAGAAAGCTGTTTTAGAGAGGGAGAGAGAAAGGTAGAGACTGAGACAATGAAAAAATAGTATGAAATAGTAATTAAACGTAATTTTCATCTGTTTTGTAAAGCGCTTAGAAACTGTAATGTGTATACCAGCGCTATATACATCTTAGCTTATATTATTATTATGAGAGACGCAACGAGAGAAAAATGATGGAGAAACACACAATGTAATATTTATCAAAAATTGCTTCAAAAATAAAATTGATATAGATTGGAGGCAAATACCAATGGTTCCTTTGTTGTCATCGTCATTGTTTCGTAATTAAGAATGACCATGTCAGAGATAGATGTTTTCCTCGGGATTGATGGATTTCATGATTATCTTACGATTCATAACTTATTAGCAGTCTTAAAGCCCATCTGTACTAGTTTGGCCAGGGAGATTAGACTCGAGTAGTGCCGTCGTTCATCTCCTTGTAAAGCACCAGAGGAACAGAAAATAAAGGGGCTTTATACTAAGTATGTTCGTTATAACCTAGCAGGGGTAATTAGTAAATTCAATGTCCTATAGAAACAATGATTTTCTCCCCGTTTCATGTTACCTTAAAACCTATTTGCCCTAGTTTGGCCAGGAGGGATTAGACCACCCTGCATGGTCACTGACAGGTGGTTATCTCATCAAATCAGCTCCAAATTAACATAAGAAAAAGGGGACCATAGGGGACCAATGGTCACCGATTAGGAATAGTTTACTATATAGAGGGCGCAAGCAGCTATAAGTAGTGCAGTGGGGCTTAAATCAGTTGTATTCTTTGCCTTCCAATAGATTTGAATTGTACACGTTGTTTTTCCACGTGTCTAGGGAATTATTGAAACTAAGATACTATCCTTCGCTCAACAATACCCCCCCCCCCCCCCCCCTTCCCCCGTCCCCTCCAGTTTCCCGGCTTCTTACAGAAATGTTGGTATTCTTGAGATTTAGATGGCGCTCTTCAATCTTCTTAGAATATCTGCGCCACAAACTTTCCATATCAATTTTCCAAGATGAGTCCTTATATTCTTTCGATTTCTGTACCAGTTCGTTGTTTTTGCTTTCGGCCAGGCGCGTAGCCAGGGGGGGGGGGGGGGGGTGGGGGCGGTCGCCCACCCCCCCCCCCCCCCCCTCAAAAAAAAAAAAAAAAAAAAAAAAACGCCGGCCCCCCAAAAAAGAGAGAGAGAAAGAGAAGAAAAAAAGGAAGAGGACGTAGGAAGAAAAAAGGAAAAGAAAAGGAGTCGAGAACGGTACAACTAATCGTCTTCTTTCTCTAATAATTTGATAAAACATCAAAGCTTCCGCGCTTCGCGCGTAAAGGGGAAAATGAGTTCAAACTAAGGATTAAGAGTCGAGAACGGAACAACGAATCGTCTTCTTTCTCTAATAATTTAATGAAACGTCAAAGCTTCCGCGCTTCGAAAGAGGGGGACTGAATACAGATAAGGATTAAGGGTCGGGAAAGGTACAGTGACGAATCGTCTTCTTTGTCTAATAATACGTCAAAGCTTCGCGCAGGAGGAGGGGGGGGGGGACTGAATTCAGACAAGGATTAAGAGTCGAGAACGGTACTTCGAGTCGTCTTCTTTCTCTAATAATTTAATGAAACTTCAAAGTTTCGGCGCGGGAGGGGAGGAGACTGAATTCAGATAAGGATTAAAGGTAGAAAGGTACAACGAATCATCTTCTTTGTCTAATAATACGTCAAAGCTTCCGCGCTATGCGCATGAGGGGCGGACTGAATTCAGACAAGGATTATGTGTCTAGAAAGGTACAAGAGCTTCTTTCAAAGCCTCCCTGCACCCACCCCCTATATAGGGAGCGCGCTATGCGCGCTCTTTAAGTGATTCGCGTGCTCACTACCGCCCCCCCCCCCTAAAATGAAATCCTGGCTACGCGCTTGCTTTCGGCATCGCTTATCCGGTTCCAGTCGGGGGTTCATGTATTATTTTACTCATAATTAGTAATGCATTATTGTCCTTCCACATTTTAATTCTTTCCTTTATTTCCTTTTTTTTTTCTTTTATTAATTCTTCCTTTCTTTTCTTTATTATCACTCTTTGTAAATCTTTTGTTAATTTTATGTAAAATTCTTCATTTCGTCATATTCAAAAGCGTACAGGTATTTGAGGATTCATTATTTAATTACTTTGCATTAATCTTCTTTCTTTGTCATATCTGTTACACTTAATAATAATTAATATTATATAGACTCATGGAGTTTGACATTTCCCCATAATCCATCTTCATGTTTCTGGCCCGGGGGTGGAGGGGGGGGGGGGGGTGTCACTCTCATACACAATACCTACCCATGTCCATCAACCTCTGAAATGGACCCTAATGGCGTATCACACCTTTTCTTAAATGGACCCTAATGGCGTGAACACCGCTGTGAACCTTTAATGCCCCTTTTTTTTTTGGTGCGATCAATGCATGAAAAACACCCCTTGTTAAGGAAAACGTCGATGACGCCATATAGCTGAAAAGGACACCCTTTATAAGCTTTTTCTGGACCCACTGTAGCCACTATATAGCCAGTCATGTTGGGAGTTACCCTCTCACCCCCCCCCCCCCCACCCCCCCCCCCCCTATTTCTGGTGAGGTCTCTGCCCTCCATTACGAAGAAAGCGGAAATAATGAATGACGACACAAACATTTGACCTTTCACCTCATTTATTGTTCACGTGTGTGTATGGTTCGAGCAGTTCAAATTCAAGTGCATTTTTTTTCTTTAGTCCATTATTATGCCAGCTGTAATATGGTGCGAGTCGATTAGCCTTGCACCAAGGACCGGTCCCCATGCACTCCCCCGTTGTATACATATATCTGGGAATGTCCTATATCAAGGCCTTCATTGTACAAGGGGACTTCCCCCGGTGGAGTCGAAGGAAAATGTGGTGAGGGACTTGTCGGGAGGCTAACAATAATGTGGCGCGTAAATCGCCTCATTCCATTTCATCATCCAGTCTTCATTTATGGCAAGGCAAGGTCGTACGATCGAACGTATCTCGCAAAGTTCATGACCTCTAATTCTGGACAGCAATGTTGTTACATTAGAATTGAATATGAATTTGTATTTGAATTTATTGATTCATAAATTATGTCATACACTGGGTCATACAACAGAAATCCCTTTTCCATCGGTTGAACTTCAATAAACACCTTTCTTCCTCTTTCTCCTTCGTTTTCCGCAAATTTTAAGGCAATTCCAGAAGCTGACGAACTGGACTAGCAAAAATGTCTGCATTATTATGATTATTGTAAACCAAAAGTTTGTTCGTCGCTCACTATGACACGAAAATATCTATTTACTTATTGTGATGAAAGTTTGTTAACCTTTTATATCTGATTAGACGATAGTATAACAACAGTTACACGTGGTCTTCACTCTGTCGTTCCTTTGTCGAGAATTTGTTCGGAAGTGCAATTATGTTCTCACTGCCCATCCTCAAAAATATACTAGTGTCTTTTATGCTATCATTTCTTCATGAAAACAACATTATAAAGATTCATTTCTAAAAAGAAATAAAGAACACTGCTATTTGTATAGGTTTAATTTATACAAATAAAAAATAAAAACCTTTAAAGGTACTATGTCCCATTTGCAGGCCAAAAAAATGAAAAAGTTAAATTCCAACTGCATTTGAAAGAAGTTCCCTAAAAAGGTGGGGCTTAAAAATGTCTTCAAGTGGGAAAATAACGACTATTAGTTGTCAAATCGACTTTAGGGCTATAGAGCCCAAAAGTAATAGTCTTGATTTTCAGACAATTGTACCGAATGGTCATACGTTTTATGCTGCGCAAAGATTCAATCACTTTAATCTTGGCCATCACAAGAAGTGGGTTATTGATGTAAAAGAATGCTCATGTACCCTTTACAACTCTTTTCATGCATGTTATTACCAAAGAAGAAAAAAAGCCAGTCAGTCACTCAATAGTGTCTGACAGTGAAGTCTAGCAAGTAAACGGGTTTCCTTGCATAATTTGAACATGAGGACACTGCTAACGTTTAAATTTCACAGATAGGACATACATGACATATTCATAATTCCTGCAAAGTTCTACAGAATTTGAGGTTGGCTGCAAAAGGGACATAGTACCTTTAAGAGCAAAAAGGAAGTAATAGTCCGTTGAACTGTCACATCTTATGTTCAATCTCGAGATACTCATGACCTCTTTGATCGGCAAGCAATGTTGTTGTTTCGTTGGAATACAAATCATTTGATACTTTAATACAAAATTATGCTGTGAATTAGGTCAAATTTTTTAAACATAATTTACTACAATTCCTTAATTATTGAGCAGAGTCTAGATTTGTCAGTCTCTAGCTAGCTGCTGAAGTATAGAGCATATTATAGTCTTATTATGCAGACACCGTTATGCCATTGCCAACAAACTAGTGCCATATGGCCATGTGATCGTACGAGTATTGCTGAAAGGTGAACAAACTTTTGATTTGCAATACTCATGATTATGCAGACTTTTTCAACATTTTTGCGAGTCCATGCATACAGATGTTCAGGTTTTAGAATTGACGGGGAACGAAGGAGAAAGAAGAAGAAATCAAGACGAGACAGACAGACGGGAAGAGATGAGAAAAAGAGGTAAAGGAAAGAAAGAGAGAGAGAGAATAAATAAAGAAAGAAAAAGATCCATAAACAGGGATAAGGGGTGAGAGACAGAGGGGAGGAGAGACACAGACATGGAGAGAGAGCGAGAGAGAGAGAGAGAGAGAGAGAGGGACAGAGAGAGACGGGGACAGAGAGAGAGGGGAGACAGAGAAGGAGAGAGATAGAGAGAGAGAGAGAGAGAGAGAGAGAGGGGTGAACTGGACTTACTTTCTGATATGTTTTTCTTCTTCAGTTGTTTTCAAATTATATTTAATTTATTCAAAATGTATATCTAAAAACAACAATAACAACCACATGCATACAATGAATATAAATGTCGTATGAAGAAATACTCAATAATGTTTTTACACAAATTTGACATAACTTAACATTTCTACTTCTGATTCTTCATAATTTTATGTCGTATGAAGAAATACTCAATAATGTTTCTACATAAAATGACAAAACTTAACATTTCTACTTTTGATTCTTCATAATTTTCTCATTTTTAACAAATCTGATGATAACTCGATCATATGCATTCCAAAGGATAGATACAATATATCTACAAAATGATATACAATAATGATGAAGATTACAAAAAATATATTTCATGTATACTTCAAATTATTCCTTTCCTATATATTTCAACCCCCCCCCCCCCCGATCATACCATCGTCTGCTCATATATGAAAGGTTAACAAACTTTCATCACAAGATATTAAAGCAAACAGATATCCAAGAATATATATTTCACAACTCTTTTTAGATACTGTAGTACGATAAGGCCTAAAAATAAAGATGATGTATTGCCCTTTTGATGCCAAAACATGGGTCGGTCGGTCGGAAATCTTTTTTTTAATCTTTTTTTTCCCCTTCTTTTCTACCCCCTCTTTGGGCTGATATTTCTCAATTTTGAATGCTGTAATACCTTATTTTTTCTAAAAAACGGTTTAAATTTTTTTTTTTTTTTAAAGCCGACCGTAGATTTCAAGATTTTGGGGGTCGGTCGCAAACGGCAATACAAAGGCCTAAGTTACCCTTCCTCCCGCACTTCGCCTCATAACCTATGATTTTATTTTAAACCATTGTTCTTCTGTTTCTCTACATGGAATGTATCATTTTATGTTAAATGTTGTAATCATCTTGAATAATCATTGATTTTGATTCGTCTTGTCCAAATGATAAAAATTAGAGCGAAAAAGGTAACCAGTTCATATCACCAAAATACTATGCATACCTCTTGAAAAAAAACTGTACTTCACAACCTGAACAAATTCCAGGGCTACCCGACATAGTAACAATCACACGTCATGTACACAAGATGTATTCTTAATAAAATTTGATTCAAACAAAATTTGTTCACTTTAGAAGTTTAGTGGGATCTAGAGTCTATTTTAAGCAGTGGCGATCCAGATCTTGGCCTGGGAGGAGGGGGGGGGGGGGGGGTGGGGTGTGCAAAACATATCTCTCTCTGTAATCCATCTAATCCACAAGGAAACAACATTTTAAGGGCCACCCGTTTTTGTTGGAGGGGGTGGGGAGGTATCGACCATTAAGTTGGGAATATAACCAGTAAGTCTTTTCATAATGTCCCTATATTTCGTGCATGTCAATATAAAAATTTACAGTATAATTATCTAATCTGGTAACTCTAGGCCTACCTCTAATTTTTTTTTTAATTGGCTGCATTTGTTTTCCAATTTGTCAGGAAGGACAAATAGCCCCCTCCCCGCCCCTCCTTAAAATACCTTAGTGGTTTTTATGCTAGGCCTATCATATATTCATGAGACCAACATAATATATATATTCATTTCTGAAAAGAAATAAAGAACTTAATTATACGTATGGTTTTACTATATTTAAAACAAAAATAGAAATCTTATAAGAGCAAAAAGGCAGTGACGTACAAGTCCGTTGAACTCTTTACAAAGAGCTTTCCATAGTGCGCCGAGTGCCGAGCAGCCACTCAACTGAGAAACAGCTTTGTACATGCGCGCGATTCGTGTGCTCTTTTGTTCGAAGAGAATCTGTTAGAGGGAAACGCCGAATGGATGACATTATTATTCTCGAATAATTATACGGAGAGGTCGCGATTCAGTGAGATGCCCGAGCACGTCTCCCCTTGATCATTTCGTCGTCTGCAAAAGGGTTGAATAGTTCGCTATTTTTGACTGGAAAACTACCTCGATCAGCTGGGTTTGTTTAATTCATTCCCTCTAGGTGAGCTCAAGTTATTTTATTATCAAAAATAATCGGATGTATGAGTTTATATAACGAAAAATTACTGTTTACATAAGAGTTGTCTGCTGGCTTCGCGGGGTACCTTTTCGTGTGTTGCATAATGACTTCACCCGCCTGTAATGGATCTAGTAAAGGGCGGCTGGTAATTTACTGAGACTTTTTTTATTCTAAAAAAAAAAATCTGACACACCCTTAAAATATTGTATTCTCCGTTAATCATGTTTCTACGTATGGACTATTTAAAGTGCTTATCTTTTTGAGCTGCCATAGTAGCCATCCATAGGCTATCTTAGCTGAGCAAATCGAATCATGTTAATTGAAATTCACCTCGATATTCTTGCGTATACACAATCATGATAATAATATGCTCATATTATCGATGCTCATGAATTCGTGCCAACCCTCAAACCCCCGCCCTCTTAGATATTTCTTTCCTTCAATCGCATAGGCCTACCGCTAAATCAATAATCTGAAAAACATTCGTTGTACCGATCATAACAACATCTATTTAAAGATACCTTATATCATTGATTACAGCATGCGTGGCTGCAGCTGAGCAGGCTATCTAATTTGCATAACTTATATCTTACGAAACAGACTACTTTATTCAGCTCATTTCAAAATTAAGGTTAGCAAAATATCTTACTCCAAGATATGTTATTTTATACGACTTAACGTGGTTACGATTTCTGCTAATACTGATTTTCAAAGCAAGCTTGAAGCTTGAATGCGAAAATCCGCGTTACGTGCGTACACGATGACAATAGATCTAGAGTTGTATAAATATTTGTTTTTCAAGCGTTTAGCGAAATGATAGACCTGGCGAATTACAGTCATATCTCATATTCGTGTACTGAAATTGATACTTCGATGTTCAGATGTTCAAATGAATAAAAACACACATTAATTCTTTTCAATGGACCTTCATAATTATGCAGGAGAAATAATGGTATGAATCGAAACAGTTCGGTATGTTTTATTCTCACTGATCATACGATTCTGGTTGACCTGGGCACCAGCTGCTCTATTATATATCCTTCGGGTCATTCGGCGTTCCCCGGTCGGACGGACATGGCCATTATACAGGCGTCCCTCAGTAACTTCTTGGTCTGAACATGAACCTAATACAAGGTTCATGGTCTGAACAATAATAAAAACACGTCAGAGATAGTCCTATCATCTGTGCATGGGCAGATAAAGGTCATGATGTATTTCATTTATGTTGAAGTAATGTAACTTCGATATTTTGCAATATTATGTTTAAATGTATATGTAATCATTCTGTTATTATTATGTTGTGTGCGTTGAATGAAAAATAAATATCTTTCAAAACAAAAACATCAGTGTTTATGAAAGTTATGTAATCATTATAAATTATGCACCGGCGGAAGATTCTATGACGCACAAGCGGAAGTATTCTTCTCAAGAGGACAAACAAAAAGGTATTTAATCATGAGGACATCCATCCCTTTGGTAGGGAACATTTTAAAATGCACAAAGTGGGACTTCTCCGTGTGTAAAAGATCTATGGATATTTCGAGGTCATTTTTACAAGTGCTGTTTGCGAAGTGGCTTAAACCGTCCTTAAACTTAAATGCATCGTTTAACAATGTTTCCAGTTTTACAAATCTAAGATGCATGGCCCTACATGGACAGTGTCTGTGATGTGGTGTAATATTGAAGCCCTAGAAAAATTGCACTTCAAAATGATCACGAAGTGACTCAAAAAAGAAAAAAAATTGAGTGACTGGTTTTACCATACTCATTTTCCCCAGTAGACTGTAGTGTTTACAATAAAAACCGTTGGGAAAACAGTTTTTGAAATTTCGATTTCCAATCATGACTATCTTGATAATCAGACAGGCGATCGGCTTGTAAAAGTCATAGGATTCCTGACTGTTTATAATTTTGATTGCAGCATGAGCTAAATCCAGGTTTTTGTTTAGAATCTGAGGCAAAACTACTTAATACCTTTAATGTCCGACTCGGGTCAGACTTTCAGACATTGAAAGAGAAAACCTAGTCCAACCTTCGGGTTCCGATATTAAGTGTTATACTTGTGAAATGTACAGTGCTCTTCTAAAAGGGCAATCCAACCCTTGTAATAAGTTTTTTTTTGTATGAAAGCAGAACATCAACATAAACAGAATGGCAAAAGTTTGAAATGAATCGGACCAGTAAGGAAGTTATGAGATCACTAAGTATGCGAATCTCAAATTTGTAGTTTGGTGAGTGGATTGTGACGTAGGACGTGGATAACTCTCCCATTTGCCGCGTACAAGATATCATTAATTTCGTTCCTTCTCCCTTGGGCACTACTGAAAATTTATTAAAGATAGCATTATTATAGTTCCTCTAAAAATAATAGACACTCCTGAGCCATGAATAGTTGAATATTTTAAATTCTAGTCATTTTATATGTTGGAAGAAACTTTGAACAGATGAGAAAGTAGTCCGGCACTACATCAAATTGACATTACCGCTTTAGCCAATTTAAAGTGCCCATTCGTATAGTGATTACAGGTTTCAAAATTCATAACTTTCTTGTATTTAATTGAAACTTTCATCAGTTTGGTTCTCTGATGTTTCTGCTTTCTTTTAAGAGTAGTTGTATATTTGGGTAAGATTTCCCTTAAAGTTATATACCATCGTAAGTATATTGCATTGCGAGGTTTTAAGCCCTCGTTATCGATATATTTTATTAAATTATTTAATGTACAGTCAAACCTGGTTTAGTGACCACCTTTATAGAAAGACTACCTGTCCATAAAGATCTCAACAATGGTGCACCTGAATACCTCTTCCTTTCTTTCTCTATATGTTTTATATATTTTCCCCTCTTCTTTATTTTCCCGTCAACGTTTTGACAACAGATTTTTCAACATAAATTTTAAGTAGGATGTCGTAGCTCCCCCTGCCCCCCCCCACCCCCCCCCCCCTCCCGCACACACACAGTGATGCCATTCCCTCTCACTTTCTTTCTCTATTATTTTGTTTGTTACTAGTTCTTTTATTTGTTTATTCGTTTGTTTGTGTAACAAAGATGATTGAGTGCGAATGTCAAAATTACAATAAACAGAAGCAAAAATTGACGCATTACTACATGAATCTTCGGTAATATGATACAGATATAGTCATAAACTACAATAATATTGTCAACAATACAATAATATTTTCAACAATCTTTTCCTTGAGGAAAAAAAGAATATGATAGTTTAAATAATATTCAATTAAAATTCAATTTTGTTGCTTAAAATCCAAACGTGTAGGGTCATTCTCAATATTCTGTTATAAAGAAGGATAATGAGGAAGAAGAAAAAAGCTCAATAAATTTAATTGCATCTGGCATACACCTTCTTTTTCAGTGACAGCTATGTGTAAGAAAGAAGAACTCTCGATGTCTTCGGCGGTCTCGACGAAGACCGCTTCAAACACGGACACGACGTACACGTGGGAGGAAGTGAGGAAGCACACCGAGGTCGACGACAAGTGGTTGGTGGTCGACGGCAACGTCTACGACATCACCAAGTGGGCCAAACGACATCCAGGAGGGAACAAGGTTATCAGTCATTACTCGGGCCAAGATGCTACGGTGAGTTGATGCGAATGGAAGTGGTGGTGGTGGTGGGGACAATGATGATGGTGGTGGTTGTGGTTGTGATGATAATGTGGAGTGATTATGGTTGTGGTGGTGGTGACGATGGTGGTAATGGTGGTGATTATAATGGCGGTGTTGGTGGTAGTGGTAATGGTGGTGGTGTTGAGGGTAATGGTGATGATGATCGGTGTACGTGGTAATGGTTTTGGTGATGGTATAGTGATAATGATGGTCGTGAGGGTGGTGGTGGTAGTGGTGTTGATAATGATGGCGTTGATGGTAAGGTGGTGATGGTGGTTGTGATGGTGGTGATAATGTTTATGGTGGTGGTGGTTGTGATGGTAGTGCCAATGGTAATGATAATGAGGATGATCATGGTAGTGATGATAATGATTGCGTTGATGGTGGCGGCAGTGGTGATAATGTAGATGGTGGTCGTTGTGACGGTGGTGGTAATGGTAATGGCAATGATAATGAGAATGGTGGTGGTTGTGATGATAATGATGGCGTTGATGGTGGTGGTGAGATGGTGGTGGTGATTATGGCGTTGATGGTGGTGGTTGTGACAGTGGTGGCAATGGTAACGGTAATGAGGATGATGATGATAGTGATGATAATGATGGCGTTGGTGGCGGCGGTGGTAATGCTGGTGTTGATTGTAGTGATGGCGACGGTGTTGAAGAAAATGATGGCGTTGATGGTTACGGTGGTGGTGATAATGATGGCCTAAATGGTGGCGTTGTTCATGGCGGTGTTGATAATGGTGTTGGTGATGGTTGTGGTGGCAATATTGAGCGGAATGCACGATTCGCACTATTTGAGGGAGTGGTTAAAGGAAAGAAAGGGACGTAATTTTACTATTAAAATAACTAAACAATTGAAGGCAGAGTATTCTACTGACAATACTTCAGATCTGGTATTAGAGGCCTACTGTCATTTGCTGTTCACAATGTCCCGATGTGTCGAAAGCCATTTCCCTTAGTACAAGAGCCCGGGAATCGCTCTAAATACGCATTCACCGAAATTGAAAATACTTTACATCAGAGGTAGCGATGTCTGCAAAATACCCTACCTTTACTAGCCATTTGATTTTTCTTTTATCATAGCACTGTTACTTATTTTGCGCTTAGTTTCGGGTTGACCTACGTGATTTTTTTGGATAGGTATATAGAAAACGGAGAAGTGCGTTTGTTGGTATTGTTCATGAGTGACAACTTTTCCGGTCAAACTGCATACGCTTTCTTTTGTCTGTTACCATTAACCATATGTTATTCAGAATATTTACTGACCGGATCCTTTTTAAAGTTTTTTTTTATTGGACCTAAAGGCATTTCAGTCATACTTGACTATTCATGCCTCTCGACTGCATATAATATATACATACACACACACCAACACACACACATATATATATATATATATATATATATATATTCACATATTCATATCTATATATTACATACACATACACACATAATTATACACTTAATTTCGTAAGGGGTATGTTGTTTGGATAAGTAACTAACCTATCGGAGTATAAAAGGTTAATGATTTTATGATATCATTTGATGAAACTAAGCTAATTTTATAAATTGTAATTTTGTAATTGGTATGTTAGGTTGAATGAAAGACTAGATCATTTTTCGGGAAATAGAATTATATTAGTATAACAATATCATGTATATTATATACGAAAAGTTTCTTTGATTCTAATTGTCTATTCCCCCTTCTTTGCAAACTGTCTTTTAAGAGAAATCCAAGAATGTAAAGTAAAACTCTGTGTGAGCACGGTTGTGTTATATCACACAGAAAAGTTTACTTCTCTATACCCTCTCCCTGTATGTAGTAACCCGAAATGCTATTGTTACACATACAATCAACAGCCTTGATATGTTATGGTCTGTTTAGACCGATCAATACTAAGGACTAGACAGGACATTCATTAAATGACAGTCTAGCCGACTTTCTTGTCGAGCCCTTGACAAGGTATCTACACGTTTGATTATACGATAATATTTTTTAACGCATTTCTGCCATTTACTTAGACCAAAAAGAAAACAAAGGGAACTTTTATCGTGAACAAAAATTATTCCACGTACTTTTCTCGTTTAAAGAATAACTATTATTGCAGAAGAAAGATGTATCCATTTAAACAGGGATGTCCCAATAACCAACATGTTTTCCTGTATTAATTCTTTTGCCTAAATTATCTTTCTTGACAATATATTCATAACTTTTCTTTTCCTGTAAACGTAATCTATCATTTTAGACCGTAAAATATATATCCATTCAAAATGCTTAGATTATCGACATAATAAATTAAAGCTTATACTGAGTATAACTTTTCTCTTTTTAAGAAGAAGTCATTGGTAAGTTCATCACTCTGACAAAATAACAAAATATACAATATTTAGAGATATAGCCTGCCGAGCTAAAGTACTAGCACGTAGATACGGCATTTATTTCACATAAATTCACAATGCTTGACTTGATCATTACGTATGAAAACAACTTCTAAAAAACGTGTACGAGATTTTCTATAAAAAGAATGTTTTATACCTCTTCACATTAATCATGTGAAATTCGATACATTCTTTCATTCATTTTTAAGTGACTCAGTGTATACACAATGTGTGGAAAGATGCCCGAACACATTGCTCAATCGCCCTGTTTAGTCATAATTTTGAGACATCCTAAGAGAAAAGATCGCTAGGGTTCCTCGATCATTCGACGATGCATCGAAAGACCCTGACTTACAAATCGAACGTTAAATATCTCCAGATTGATAATCCAATAACGCCACTCACGTGTTATCACTTAGTCAATAAGATACTGAAGATAAATAACAAAAACAAATCAAGATAAGCATTCCGATTATTTGCTAAATCCTTGCTTAATTTGATTGTTCTATTTGATAGGAAAATACGAGAGGTGTATCGCTGCTTTCTATAGGTTTTATTTCTGTGGCGCTCTTTTTTCTATAAAGGAAATAATATCAATTTTGATGGGAAAAACACACCTATTCATATACCATGATCTAAAGTAGGCTATATTCAGATTCGGATTAAAAAGACATTTTCTTCTAGAACTCAAATTAATACAAATTAAATTTACATAAATGGAGGAAGAAAACGAAATTCCGTGAAAGCACGAAGCTTGTAAGAGAGAGGGGGGAGCTAGAGGGAAGAAAAGAGAAAGAGAAAAAAAGATCTAGATATAGAGAGATAGGGAGAGACAGCGAGAGAGAGAGAGAGAGGTACATTACAGATACAGACAGACGGACAGAGAAACGAACAGACAGAGACAGAGACAGATAGAGAGAGAGGGGGGTTGCTGAAAAGGGGAAACATGTGTAATTATATTTCGATATGGTATGGAGAGGGACAATAGTTGTTCATCTTAATATCATTATTCATTCATACCTTCATTTCAGGATGCATTCGGTGCGTTTCATCGTGATCGTCAGTTGGTCAACAAGTACCTCAAACTGTATCGCATCGGACGCGTCGAAGGGTACGACAACGGGAGCAGCGAGCTCGCACACGACTTCGATAATGTGAGGGAGCTAACGAAGACAATGGTAATGGCACAATATTTGTGTTACATCGTATCGGAATAGATGGGTAAAGAAAAACAAACACAAGATGAAAGTAATTGAGAAAGAAAAAAAGAAGAAAATAAACACGACAGAATAGTAAGTTCGTTCCTGAGCAACTCCTTATGATTTCTGAACCGCAAAATTGTGAACAATTAGCACTCGATACACTAGAGAAATGGTATTCATGTGACTTTTTAAATGTGGCAATTTTGTCTCCAAAGCATACATGCTCAGTCCAGTCGAGCATGACGTGACATATACCTCGGATTCTCACACATAAGTTACATAACAATCACAGGTACAGTCCCTCTAGGTTAATTTGTTTAAATTTGTTGTTCGAAATGCCTACTCAATGTTTGCCTCTACATATCGATCACGACAAACGACAAAATAACATTTTACTATTCGCTATTCTTATATTTGCTTATTTTATTAAGCCTTGATTATTTTCTTTTTCTTCTTTTTCTCCTTCTTCCTCTTCTTCTCATCCTCCTTCGTATGCTCCTTCCCCCTTTTCAATCTTTTCTTTCCTTTTCTTTCCTTTTCTTTTCTTTTCTTTCCTTTTCTTTCCTTTTCTTTTCTTTTCTTTTCTTTTCTTTTCTTTTCTTGATACCACCAGGATCTGTACAAACCCAACTTCTGGTTCTACGCGTTCCAGCTGGGCCACATCATCGCTCTCGAAGTCCTGGCCTACGCTACCGTGCGCTACTTCGGGGCCAACATCTTCTCTTTCCTCCTGGCCGGTCTCTTCATGGGGACCAGCCAGACACAGGGAGCCTGGCTCAACCACGACTTCGGTCACCTCTCCGTCTTCAAATCCACCAAGCTCAACTACATCGTGCAGGAGTTCGTCTTTGCTGGGATTCAGGTATAAAAGGCGGTCCGGATGTGTATGTACAAGAGGAATTATGATATAGCAGTGCTACATGTAAACGACAGAAAAAAACTACAGGAAATAATTCAAATTTTGTCGGAGGGGAAGGCTTTCAAAATCGCCTTTTTAAAAAAATCAAACAGGGACCTGTTTCACAAAGCCTTTTTCAATGACAAATGACAAAAATCAGTGACAAATCTGCTGATAACCAATCAGAAGCTCTGCAAAAACCATTGAGTACTGGGCGTGGCTGGGCGTAACTTTAAGAAAACTCGTCTATAGGTATTGGTATTATGGTCACTACAATACCCAGCAATCCCGATTTAAATTCCCGAATCCTCTTCGAGTAGTGCCGTCGTTCATCTCCTTGTAAAGCACCAGAGGAACAGAAAATAAAGGGGCTTTATACTAAGTATGTTCGTTATAACCTAGCAGGGGTAATTAGTAAATTCAATGTCCTATAGAAACAATGATTTTCTCCCCGTTTCATGTTACCTTAAAACCTATTTGCCCTAGTTTGGCCAGGAGGGATTAGACCTCCCTGCGTGGTCACTGGCAGGTGGTTATCTCATCAAATCAGCTTTCAATTAACATAAGAAAAAGGGGGACCATGGGGATCAACGGGTACCGTTTAGGCATTGTTGGCTATATAGAGGGCGCAAGTAGCTACAAGTATACAGTAGTGCAGTCCCGTTTAACTGTTCTGTTTTTGTTTTACAGGGTGCACCGGCTTCTTGGTGGAAGTATCGTCATTATCAGCACCATGCTAAACCAAACGTGGTAAGTCACACCCTCTAATGGCGGATCGAGAGGGGCACAACCGACCCGTACCCCCTTAAAATCCAATCTTGCGTACCAGTACACACAAAATATCCGTCACCTATTATTGTTTTCAAGCCTTTTCAAACGTTTGAGCCAAAATGCCCCACAAATTTTACACCCCACTTTTTTTTGTCTTTTTTGATCCACCCTGGCCTTCTCGACAGCCAGGTGTCTTTCAGTCAACTGCATAATTATAGAGACCCATTTTCTGCCTTCTTTATAAAACAGAGTTTCTCATGTTAACATGTGGTATAGAAAAATGTAAATATAGAAAATGTGTCTTTGAAGACCGCGTCTAATACTTCCCTTGATCAGTCATTTTGTTGTACTAAAGGAAGCTGTAATATTAATACTTAACGCAGACTGATCATTGATTCATAAGGTGGGAAAAGAAAAATACCCGAAGAGAAATTCTGAACAAATTTGACTAATTAATGATCCTTTGATTACACTTCTGAGAATTGACTCCCTCTCTCTCTCTCTCTTTGATTCTCTCTTACTCTCTCTCTCTCTCTCTGTTCCCCCTTCTCTCTCTCTCTCTCTCTCTCTCTGTTCCCCCTTTTCTCTCTCTCTCTCTCTCTGTCTATATGTGTGTCTCTCTATCTCTCTCTCTGTATGTCTCTCTATCTCTCTCTCTCTATCTCCCTCTCTCTATCTCTATCTCTCCCTCTCTCTCCCCTCTCCCTCCCTCTCTCTATCTCTCCCTCCATCTCACTTCCCCTCTCTCTCTCACTCTCCCTCCCCCTCTCACTCTCTCTCCCTCTCCCCCCCCCCCCCCCTCTCCCTCTCTCTCTCCTCTCTCTCTCCCTCCCTCCCTCTCTCTCAATCACCAGATCAACAAGGATCCCGACATCAAGATGGACATTTTCTTTCTCGTCGGGGACACAGTACCTAAGGAAGTCGCAAAAGCAAAGACAGGATTTATGCCATACCAACATCAGCATAAATACTTTCCTTTTCGTAAGTCATATTCAATCATTCATTTCTGGACCTGTATAGGAAGCATTGACTAGAGCAACCCTGGCGTCGGCTACTTTTCATCATATTTTGTATAATATTCTTTATACTTACAGTGTATGTATTTTTATTTTTAAGGTAATGCACAGTTTTGGGAAATTTTGAAAATTGGATTAATAGTAATTCTTTAAAATGTTGATATATTTGAATACCCCTGTGGATGTATTATAAGCACTAGAAAATTTAGCCCCTAAAACACTTCTGCTTTCGAGAAATGGAATAATCAAACATGTACTGGTGCTCCCGGTAAATTTCAAATATTTCAAATAGATCCTAAGGCCATTCCATGGTAGCTGCAACCATTACAATCTCAGAATATGCAGTTCTAATTTACAATTTCCTAACGGAAATAGCAAATCGGTCGATTGTAGTCAAGAAACAGTGTTTTAGAGCTAAAGTAATATCAGTCTTGAGAGGGCGCTATATAACATAACGAGTTTATTATTTACAATTTCAACACTTTAGACTCGATTTCAACCGCGACAACGATCACTGAATATTGAAAAATCGCATATGCTTCTAATATGTTCATTTGAACCAAATTCATGACCCCATACCAAGACTTTATATAAAATTACCTTTAAGGAAAATAAATTATTAAAACCAAAATAAATACATATATCTATTAATACATTGAAGTAGTTTCAATGGGGAGAAATGTACTCTCATTTGAATTAAATGAAGTAAATTAACCAACTGTTTTCATGTAAAATACTCGATATGCAACTTACCCATTATATTTTGTTTTATTCCAGTTTTGCCGATATTTCTGATTCCCGTGTACTACACCTTTGAGTTTTTCCGTTACGTCATCAAACGTAGAGAATGGGTGGTAAGTCTAACTTAATTCAACGAACAATCTATGCGCAACAAGATAAGTTTATTCTTTTCATTGTACCTTTCTTCATCAATTGTAACCTTCTTTATCAATTGTAAGTATTCATCATTTTGGACATTTTGCTTATAAGATTGATTTTCTTTGAGAAAAATTGAATAAAGACTGAATAGTCTAAATTCCTTTAATATCTTTGATAAACTCCTCAAAAATTTTGAAAATTCGAGTTTCATCGATTATATCTCTTTTCTAATGAGATGAATACCACTTCGTTTATTATCGGTAAAATGTATGCTCATTCCTCTTTAAAATGAAACCATATTTGTTATGATTTTGTTGTTATCCGAGGTATTCATATTTGCCTTCTTTTTTGCTTTTTCTTTTTTAAACCCTTTTTTTTTTTAAATACTTTTTTTATTCATTAATTTGGTTTATTCATATATTTATTTCATTCCTTTAGGAGTTGACGTTAATGATTGCTTTCTTCGTTCGGCTTTTCTACCTCTTTGCTCCGTTCCTCGGATTCATTGGGGCGCTTCTCCTCTTCATGCTAGCAAGGTAACATCAACTCTTGTTCTCGGTAACTTCTCATGACTATTAAAGGCTTGTTCAGATATGTCGCGGTTAACCGCAGCAAAAAAAAAAGGCCGCTGCGGTTTATTACGAGTGAATTAATGGCAACTCTGTAGCTGTGTTATAAGAAGTGTTTTAAATCAACTGTGGGGACACACAACGTCTCGGTGAAATATGTATTTGTATTCCTTGAACAAAATGACTTCAAAAGATTCGTTATACGGCTGGAGTTAGAGAAGATACTATCATGTTCAGATTGGCGACAGAGGGGGTTCCAAAAATAGTTCTAACATGCACAAAATATTTTAAAGTCATCGATATTTCCGATTTGCTCAATACTAAATCTCTAAATGGGAAATATTGGAGTGCCTTTGAACCATAACCATATCAAAATATCTGTTTGTGGATAATTATGATCGATGTACAACAAGCTAGTATTACGCTTTATTCTTACACATTTTATTACTCCTTTTTATCCTTCAGAACTATTCAGAGTACGTGGTTTGTGTGGGTGAGTCAAGCAAATCATATCCCAATGGCTGTTGAACACGATGAAGCAGATCAGCACTGGGTTCAACTACAGGTCAGCTCATATTTTCAATATTCTTTTGTATTTTTGCTTTTTTTTTTTAATACTTAAGTCAAGTGTAATAATAAAAAGTCGTCTAATGCCTTTGGGCAGGGAAAAAGGCAATATAAGTAGTAGTAGTAGTAGTAGTAGTAGTAGTAGTAGTAGTAGAAGTAGTAAAAGTAGTAGTAGTATTAGTGATAGTAGTACTAGTACTAGTAGTAGTAGAAGCAGTGGCATACGCAGGATTTTTTCAAGGGGGGGGGGGTTTTCAAATCGGTCCCAAAATTTCGCAACGACTCGGCCAGCCGCTGAAGCGGGGGGGGGGGGGTAAGAGGACACTTTTTTTTTTTTGGTCTAGAATTTTGAAAATTTGACATTTTGTACAGTTGGGGGGGGGGGTAAGGTCACCTTTTTAAGGTCAACCATCGGCAATTTTTTTTTTTTTTTTTTTTTTTTAATTTATTTAAAAAAAAAAAAATTAAAAAAAATCTCAAAAGGGGGGGGTTTTCAAAAATAACATACATAAGACATACACATAAAAAAAATCGAGGGGGGGGGTTTAACCCCAAAACCACCCCCCTGCGTACGCGCCTGAGTAGAAGTAGTAGTAGTAGTAGTAGTAGTAGTTGTAGTAGTAGTAGTAGTAATTTTAGTGGAATTAGTAGTAATATTTGTAGTAGTAGTTGTATTGGTGATGGTATAGTACATGTAATAGTAGTATTATAGCAGCAGTAGTTGTAGTAATAGTAGTACATCGTACGGTAGTGAATTCTCGTATCTCTCTCTCTCGCTCTTCATTTAATCTGGGGATTTTTTTTAATTTGTGTTTTCGCTTAATAAATGTTGTATATTATATTATTATTATTATTATTATCTTAATGCACGATAATTTTTTTTTTTTTAATTGATAATTACTTTAGTTGATAACTGTCGTAAATGCAACTAATGATAAACTACGCCAAATCTGAAGAGCATACATGCAATGAATAGTGCACAAAATATAATACACATGATGTGTTGGCTCATTTTTCAATGCATTTTTGGTACATAAAAATATGTTTTATATATTGAATTGCCGAAATAATAAATTCTTGTATAACAAAAAATTATATGTGTTTTCCTGGAAGTCATGCATCTTGTGCACTTTGTGTCAACTTTTCTTCCACAGATGAATGCAACATGTAACCTGGAATCTTCAACGTTGATTGACTGGTTTACGGGACATCTCAATTATCAAGTAGAACATCAGTAAGTGGATTAAAGTCTTAAAGGGACTCGGTAACATTGCCTCAGATTCTGAAACGAAATCCTGGATTTAGCTCATGCTGCAATCCTAATTATAAACATTTAGGTCAGTCGGGAATCCCATGACTTTTATAAACAGATCGCCTGTCTGATTATCAAAATAATTTTTGATTGGAAATCGAACTGGCTTCAATTTTCGTTTCCCTACGGTTTTTATAACACTACAGTCTATTGGGGGAAATGAGTATGGTAAAACCGGTCACTCAAAGATATTTCCTTTTTTGAGGCACTTCATGATCATTTTGAAGCGCCATTTTTTTTGTAGGGCTTCAACATTAAACCATATCACAGACACTGATAACACCTAGGGCCATGCATCTCAGATTTAACATTGTCAAACGATACCTTTAAAGGGACTTGGTAACATTGTTCAGATGAGAGAAAATGGTGCTAGGTAGTGACTTCAATGATACAATTTGTAGATGTACAATTAAAGATAATCTGAAAGTTTGAGTGAAAACAAACCATTATTACTGATAACAATTGCGAAAAACTGATCTGAACGATTCCTTAATTCTCCCAACTATATTATTACAACTCAATTACATATTAGGTGAATGTAAATCGTCACAGAGCAATGTATTGGCTCTATATACCATTTTAAATATTTAAGTGTTGATTTATTTTTTATTTTAAAGCCTGTCTCATGTCTTGTTTTCATGGAAAAACGGTTGGGGAAAATTCAAAAATGATTGGGAAAAATTAATGTTAGAGGGTGTTGCAGTGACGCCTTCAAAGAAAACCATAAATATATTTGTGGTTTGAGAATTTTGTCAGGATTTTTTGCATGTTAGAGGGTGGTTACAATAGAAGGAGTATAATAAATAACATTTCATATCAACCTTCAACAATGTTACCGAGTCACTTTAAGAAGACAGGGATCGATGCAGGGGCATACAGGGGCATGCAGGTACCCTTCATCAATCAAACAGCGTGAATAAAAGAGGAGGGGGAAGACAGATGGGGGGGGGGGGGACATTGGAAAAAAGATGATAGCAGTGTCTTGGCCTTAAGGCGCCTCTAAGGCCTATTTTCCCATGCCTTAATTGGCCTTGCATGCCTTAGTCTTAGCCTCGGCCTTGACATTGACTGGTTCAAAGCCTTGATATTTTCCAGATAAATCAAGGCATGTGTGCGATTGTAAAATGGCACCTGGCCGGAATACTCCCCAGGGAGCGGAGCATGTGCACTATCATGTGCGGATTTGCCAATTCAATCCAATGACCGGGGTCATAATAAGTACAATGTGAAGCTCTTATAGACCTATACAAATATGACTATTATTAAATACTTGCTTATTTTATTTTATTTGCATTCCATTTTTAGTCTTTTCCCGACCATGCCAAGGCACAACCTGCATAAGATAAGGCCTTATGTGCAATCGATGTGCGAGAAACACAACATCCCTTATATCAGGAAACCATTTTGGACGGCAATGGCAGACATTTTGCGGTAAGACTGACTTTAATTTCCCTTTCCTTCAATTTCTGCAAAAAATCAACAAGTTGCACGTTTTATAATCACAGAATGAAAGACATATCCACGATTTTGCTCTACATCTCTATCTACTGAAAGTCAATTGCAGTAACATTAAAAGTATAATGAAGTATATTCATATGAAATTTTAAAGTTAGGTCGCCATTTATAAACATCTGGCAGGCTCTATACCAATTCCTATCACGGTCGCAACTAATTTCGAAAATTAACTTAATACCCTAATGTATATGTCCCTTAGCAATCATGTTCATAATATTTAACGTGGTAATTATGTTTTATTTGTTTTTTAAAATGATGTTTTATAACGTGATTTTGATAATGACCGGTCATTATCAAAATTACGCGTTAGGCAAAATAAATGCCTGGTCACGTGTTCGCTCTCAACCAATCATTTGATTAAGATCCACGTCATCTTATAACAATAATTATTCGCACATTTCAAAAGGTAGTGGACAACGCTATTAAAATTGAAAAGTTGATTTCTCGAGAGTCCCCTCGATCGTGCTCTTGCCAAGAAATACTCCCTCTCTACGTACTCGCTACAATAATAATTTTTTTAATGTCACTATATTTTTAATACTTAACGTTACCATATCTCATAAAACGGGAGATATATTAGCTCTATTGCAAAGCAGTTTTTATGTACTGAAGAGACTATCCTGTATGAAGAACAAAGAATAATATTTCATTCGGCATGTTTGATGGGAATTCATGTACAGGAAAAGACATTCAATAAAGTGAAAGTACTGTTCACGACATATTTCATGAGATATGGTACAGTTTAGCAATTAGTAGTACTGCTTATTTTTAAATAATGCACATTGTCTCAAATCCAAACGCCTTATTCACCAATCATTATTTGAAAAATCAATGCTCAATATTTCCTCTGATTGTCTATCATCCACAGATCCTTGAAACAATCGGGCAATAAGTGGTATGAGCTTTACCACATGCTCGACCCAGCCGGTGACCACTGATCTACACAAACCTATTGATACCGGTCTAGAAAGCATTCCTGACATTAGTCTATAATCTTGGCCAGTTTATTTTACAGACAAACCTCTCTATAAAGGCCACATGTCTATAGTGGTCTCCCTCTTTTTTCTCCTTTTTTTTTAATTGGACTTAATTGGCCCAGTCTTGGTAAAGTAACAAGCGCTGTACACAGAAAGATGTGTGTGGGACTACATCAATGGTGTCGGGCCTATACCTTGATTTCCTTATCTTTCTATGCTCAATATTCAGCCAGTATACATTTTCTATCAAAATTGTTCGGCAAATGACATTTCTTTGTAATCTTGAACATTCAGTGTAAGTTTTGTTTGATTCTGTGAGAATTCATTTTCTTCTTTTACCAGAACTCAAGATTATCTTTAATTTAAAATTAAATTTGTAAAAGGTATGTTTTTGGATAAGTAACCAATCAATTTATCGGAGTATAAAAGGTTAATGAGTTTATGATATTATTTGATGGAAGTAAGCTTTTTGATCAATTGTTATTTTGTAATTGGTATGTTAGGTTGAATAAAAGACTAGTAGATAATTTTTGGGAAATAGAATATATTAGTATATAACTAATTGTCTATTCCCTCTTCTTTGTAAACTGTGTTTTAAGCCCTACTGTACTATTTATAGCTACTTGCGCCCTCTATATAGCAAACAATGCCTAATCGGTGCATGTTGGTCCCACATGATCCCCTTTTTATTATGTTAATTAAGAGCTGATTTGATGATATAACCACCTGTCAGTGACCTTAAAGGGTGGTCTAATCCCCCCTGGCCAAACTAGTGCAGACGGGATTTAAGAGAAATCGAGGAATGTGAAGTAAAATTCTGTGTGAGCACGCATGTGTTATCTGCACACGGAAAAGGATGTAAATATGATATAATATGATCTAGATTTATAAGGACTGACTTTGTAATGTTTTATTTTACATCCATGTCAAACTTGTTTAGAGAGCTCGGCAACGGAGCTCCCATTTGCTTACGAATGAACCATATTTAGGCAAGTTAAACGTTAAAGCCCCACTGCACTACTTCTAGCTGCTTGCGCCCTCTATACAGCAAACAATGCCTAATCGGTGACCATTGGTCCCCTATGAAACCTTGAAACTTGAAACCTTAAATTTTTTGATCAAACCGATTAAACCTTGATGAAAATCACAATAATAACTAAAGCACGCACACAGACTTGGTTATGTGGGATGAAAAAAAATCATTTGCTTTCAGGAGTGGTAAACTAATCAACCCTGATAGCAAATTGATCTAGAAAATGAAAAATAACAGTTTAGACATCTTAAACGAAATTGGATAAACAGTAAGCCAGTAATGGATTTCTGAACTTCCAACAAAATAAATATAGTACATGGGATTGCATTGTACATAGTAAAACAATGAAACTTAACCCTCTCCACTTCATACAGGAATAAAAAAATTGTGTCACTGCGATGATTATCATAGCGATTTTACGAGTAAGAGATCAAATAGTTATGTTGTCTTCGGTGGGATGTTAAATAAATTGAATCATTTTCTTTAAAAATTTGATAGAAATGTAATTTTGGTGAAGCAATAATATATATTTTGAAAAAATATAGACTTTTTATGTTTTTTAAGTTCATTATGTAGTTATCAGTGCTGTCTATATGGATTGATGAAATCAATGCCTATCTAGCTACTTATAAAAGCACCATCACTTTATCGTTCTTTGTAAATAATTTGTAATTATGTAATTTTTGTAAAGTTGTCTTCTTTTGTATACAGCCTTACGACTGAAGGCAGGTTTATGTATCATCGAATTGATATACATAAAACACAAATAAAGTTAAAAAAGCACTTTAATGAGAACAATATCTTTCATGTTTCATCAATAAAACCACAAAACCTGGACTGTATTTGATGCTTCAAATTTTGAGTGTTGCTACTTTGTAATTACTTGGTTTATACGTATACATGAGATGGAGAGGGCAAGTGTGAGGGGAGGAGAGTGAGAGGAGTGAGAGCAAGAGTGAGGGGGAGTGAGAAGGAGAGAGCAAAAGAGAGAGAGAAAGAGCAAAAGGAAGATGGAGAGGGCAAGAGTGAGAGGGAGAGAGCAGTAGTGAGAGAATGAGTGAAAAACAGTAAAGCGTGTGGATAATTTAAAATAAGGTAAAGGATCTTCAATTTTTAGCCTCGTCGGTAGTTGCAATTCCAGTAACTTAGTTACAGATTAATGCAAGTCCACCCTGATTTTAATATTAAACAAATCCGTATCTCAACCTACGTGGATTCTATCCACCATGTCGACCCCGTGCTTCTTGAATAAAAAAGGGTCGACCCCGACACTGCGAGACTGTTCGTTAAAGATAAACGGATTGAGAAGAGACAATGAGTGACGGAGAGAGAGAGAAAGAAAGATAAAGAAGAGGAAGAAGGAGAAGAAGATGATCCGGAAAGATGATAAAAAGAAAAAGAATAGGGGGAGCTATAGTGAACAGAACGAGAAAGAACGAGATGTAAGAACGAGAGAAGTGTGAGATTCTCAAACCAACATGGTAGAGAAGAGTTGTAACAGATGAATTCTCTGACACCGCTCAAACCCTCGTGAACAAGTTTTTGAAGAAAAAAAAGTGTTTCAAAATCCATCCATTTTGCGCATTTTCTTTTGGGGGGTTCAGTGCTTGGTTCAGAGGTCTTCATGCATAATAATTATAGCAACTATTTTAGTACAACCAACTTCAAAATGTACCCTGCCGACGAAATAAGCAGTGGATGATCCTTTTTTGTGAAATGTATTTGATATGTTTTGGAAAATAAATGATTTGATAATCTTATGGCAGGTTTTTCCAAATGTTTTTTAATATAGTATAGGTACCTACTCTGTTCATTTTTCACGGTTTGGGTTGAATGATTCGCTCTCTAGTATTTGCATTTCCTCTTTTGCTTCTTCTTCTTTTTGCTGTCAGTGGTTGAGTGGTCTAAATGGTCATCTTGTGTTCTCAGTCCAACGGTTTGGTGTTATTGTCCCACTCAGACTGGTTACGTAATAGTCCGGGCCGAAGAGTCTAGACGAGCTCATTTGCATCATCGAACCACTCAGTGCATCGACCCGTATAGTGTGCGGCAGGATGATCTTCATTTGCATAAAAGTAAAAAATGCGCCTTCGTTGGTCAATACCGGTGCGTCCGTCCGGCCCCGCGAATCGTTATAAATACCGTGGCTCTCCGAATGGTTTCATCAGTTGATCTACTCGACACAATCAAGTAATCATCATGCCTGCCAAGACTAGCGGAAAGGGAGCCAAGAAGGCCGGCCAGGCTAAGGTCGCCCGTGCAGCTGGAGATAAGAAGAGGAAGAGGAAGCGAAAGGAGAGCTACGGAATCTACATCTACAAGGTTCTGAAGCAGGTCCACCCCGACACTGGTATCTCCAGCAAGGCCATGTCTATCATGAACAGCTTCGTCAACGATGTCTTCGAGCGTATTGCCGGTGAATCTTCCCGTCTTGCCAAATACAACAAGAAGTCCACCATCAGCAGCCGAGAGATCCAGACCGCTGTCCGTCTCCTCCTCCCCGGAGAACTGGCCAAGCACGCCGTCTCTGAGGGCACCAAGGCTGTCACCAAGTACACCACCTCCAAGTAAATTGGTTATCAACGCCATACTTACTACAAACGGCTCTTTTCAGAGCCACCACATACTCAAGAAAGAACGAACGGTTTTTCCAATTATTATCTCTAAGTCTTTCTAATTCTACTATTTTTTCCCTCTTTGGCCTGTGTGGTCTTGGCATTATATCTTTTCCCTTTATCATTGGCTTCATTTATAATAAAAGAACCAAAATTGAGAATTTCAAACCGGTTATTCACCTATTCTTATGATATATATAAGTAAAGATGTATATAAGGTACAATATTAGGCCTATGCCAGATTTCATATACCATTTCATATCGTGAGTCTTTTTGAATAGATTGTCTAGATCAGATAGCTTCAATATTTCGTTCAAGAGATTGGGGTAATAAAAAGACAGCGTTCTTCTATGAAAATCAGTCATAACTCTATAGTTTATATCGGTACTAAAAGACATAGTCCCAGCTTATAAATGACAGATGCATCAACAATCACAGAGGAAGATGAAATTACCCGAAAGCACCGGACCGGACTTGTGACGAGCTCGCTATAACAGTACATTTCACAAACTAATTTTTGCACATAATGATTAGGCCATTGAAAAAACATACTGCTAAAATGATATTTTTATGAATTTTGTTTCAAATGAAAGATAAATGCTGGCGGCCATCTTGAAAAATAACCCGACTGGCTAGACAATGTACCGAGCAGCCATTTTAAAGAAAAAAGGGCCTCCTCCTTCCTATTTTTTAGATAGGCAGGTCGCTAAACATGTTTTTTTATTTGAATGGCCTTATAATCTATAAAGATATACATAGACTATCTTTAAAAATAACAAATGAATCAAACAATACTGAAGGGGGGGGTTAATATGTGCTATCAATGATATTAAATGTTCAAATATTATATCTCATTATACATGTACGTAGTACGAATCGAATTACAGTAAACCCTGTGGCCACCTGTATTTTTTTTAAATAATTGCTAAATGTGTTTTATTGAAACAATTAAATACAATCAAAATATTTACAAGTAATTATGACAAGATTACAACAAAGCAGTACCACGTAGATCAAAATCTCACGAAAAGTAAATTTACACTAGATGCAGGGAATTACATGCACATAATACCTAAACACATTATAAAACAAACTTCCATTTTTTTAAATGCAAGGGTAATTTGCTTTTCTTTTTGGCAATACGATATTCAAGATCTTTATTAAATTAAATGTTTCTTTCTTTATTGAACTTTACTAAAAACAGCGAGCTCAATGGATTTCATACTGCTTCCTTCTAGATGTGAACGTGAAGAATGTGGCTTCAGCGCTTAGCTAGAGTTCTTACACTTCATGTTCAAGATTGCAAATAAATGACATGCGCCAAACGATTTTGATAGAAAAATTTATACTGGCTGAGTAATGAGCATAGAAATATAACCATGTGCTCAACACAGGTCACCATGTGCAAATGAGACTTTTGGTTTTTATTGATGATTTCCAGCAAGTTTTTGTGAGGTTTTTTTTTATTTTACTGGTTCAGACAATCAATCTACTGCAGGATTTCGGGTAAGAAAAAAGAATAATTGACAGTGTATAGGAGTGCAAAAAACTGAGCAGTGCCCCATGTGAGGATCGAACTCACGACCTTCAGATTATGAGACTGACGCGCTGCCTACTGCGCTAACGAGGCTGCTGTACTAGTTTGAAGTTTGATATTAACCAATCGAGAATTAATTATAGCCATGTTCAAACATACGATGCCCAACTCAAGATTAGATTTTACGTACATCACGAGTAGTATTCACAACGATTTCATGAAATATCTCATAGAATTTGAAACCTTTTTTTAAAATAATTTTCCCCATGAACATTTTATGAAATGAACGCCATTTATGGATGGCAAAATCTGCATCTCACTTTAATTACTCCTCGCTAGCATATATTAAATTGGGGTAATGGGAGCAATTTTCCCCTTCCCCTGACAAATTTTCATTTCCGACCCCCCCCCCCCCCCCCCCCCCGCTTTTTTTAATGAATACTTTTTCAATGAATACTTTGAAGAAGAAATAAATTAACTTTTGGAAGATCCCCCTTGTAACGTAAACCAGCCTGGGGTCCTTCTTGCTAAAACTATATGAATCAGACTATTAAAGGTGAAAAGTGATAGCCCTCATGAGCAGGCAAGTAGCCAGAGTTTGGGGGGATGTTTTTTTTTGGGGGGGGGGCAAATACATGTAATCGATCGACGTCCTGGGCAGGGGTCTGAAAAAGTTCAACCGATCCTTGAAATTTTTTGAGGGGCACGTGCCCCCCCCCCCCCCCCCCCCCTTGCCTACGTGCCTGTTCATGAGGCCATGGCCTGATATGCCACTGATGTCACACAGCACAAAAACTGATGCTAATATAATAACAATATTGATCATAGAAAAGACAATAACAACAAACTTTGCCTGGGCTGGGGATTGCCCCAAAGAAAGAACTATGAATTTCTATTCAAGGGCTCTCCTCTTGTTCAACTCCCCCCCCCCCCTAAAAAAGTGATCTCTAAAGAAAATCAGCTTAAATGTTCATGCGTTGGACTATATAAACAAAAGATAAAGGGCTTTCTGATTCCTATGACTAAATTAAGTTTTTATTTTTATATTTTTAAAGGAGTCATAATGCAGTCTATTCAAAAGAGGCGATACTTGAGGAAATGTTTATTGTACATAATTTCATTCATGAAAGGTACTATAAAGTCCCATTCGCAGGCCAAAAAATGAAAAGACTTAAATTCCACCGGCATTTATTTATTTATTTATTTCTGATATTTATACAGGGTGGCACATATCACCAATTTGGTGGGCTTCCATGCGACCCTGTTTGGTAAGGATAAAACGAATAACAGCATCAAAAACAAAATAGGCAAATACACAAGCATATAAACAGGTAAACTAATACTAATACTAAATATTTAGAAATTCCCTCAAAACTAAAGGGCTTGAAAACGTTATTCTATGGGTAAATAACGACCGTTAGTCTGTTGTCGAATCGACTTTAGGGATTGCAATCGTTTTAGTATATAGTCTATTTTCAGACCCTTGTAACCAAAATATTAATGGTGTACGTTTTGTGCTACGCAAAGATTCAATCAGTTTTAATTTGGCCATTGCAAGAAGTGGGTTATTGATGTAGACAAAATAAACATATGCTCATGTACCCTATTCAGCTCATTTTATGTATGTTATTAGCAGAGAAAAAAGAAGTCAGCTAATCACTCACTCAATAGCGTCTGACAGTGAAGTCTAGAAGTAAACGGGTTTCCTTGCATAATTTGAACACTGCAGAAAGGACGTACCAGGGATATGAGAGTTTAAAACACCTCCCTGGACGTACGTGACATATTCATAATTCCTGCAAAGTTCTCCCTATAAAGTTGATGTTAGCTGCAAATGGGACATTGTCAAAATAAACATAGAAAAGCGTTCAGTACAAATATGTTGGATAGACTTCTTGCTACAAATCATCAGTATCAAACAGTGGATCTTTAAACAAGTAATGACATGGGCTATTTAAATCTTTTTATAATAGAATAATGTCCCAGCAAAGATTGGCCTAATTAATACGTGTACAATTAGTATATGATACCACCGTGTGAAAATCCATCTCTTCTTATATGATAATATGGTAATTGTATACGGGATAAAGATTTATAATACATGTAGTGCGAATTTGGGGTTATATATGATATGTACAAGCTAGGAGTTACTACCTCCTCGGAATAATCCAATTTTTTTTTCTTTATATACATATTGTTTATGATGTTCTTTTTCCTTCTACAAGATGTTATGAAAACTTGTTGAAAATCCCAACGAAAGTCACAATGAATTACTCAATGTAATTCAGTGTACCGAAAGGAATGATAGAAATTTCATCATGATTTTAGCAAAACGTTCTTTCATAATTTATATGTGAAACGTTTGTCGTTTCGTAACTCCTTGGTTTGGTTTCACTTGGGCGCCGCCACCAGACCACACTGTCCTCACAATAGCTATTACGTAATCTTCCCTCCTTACACGCTCATTCGTGCGAGAAGGCGGCAGAGTAATGATATTTAAATAATATGCAAATAACCAACCCGTCCGTACGGCCCTCCGGCAGCATCGTCGGACCGGTGCGCTGGAAAGAACAATCTTCGCGAGGGTATAAATAGCTGGCCGCGAAATTTGAAACCTCATTCGTTTCATTTCGCAACGACATAAACTAACTATCATCATGTCAGGACGTGGTAAAGCAGGCAAGGCAAGGACCAAGGCCAAGAGCCGATCATCCCGTGCAGGACTTCAGTTCCCTGTTGGCCGTGTCCACCGTTTCTTGAGGAAGGGCAACTATGGCAGCCGCGTCGGTGCTGGTGCCCCAGTGTACCTCTCTGCCGTACTCGAGTACCTGACCGCTGAGATCCTCGAGCTCGCTGGCAACGCCGCCCGCGACAACAAGAAGAGCAGGATTATCCCCCGTCACCTTCAACTCGCCGTCCGCAACGACGAGGAGCTCAACAAGCTTCTTGGTGGAGTTACCATCGCCCAAGGTGGTGTCCTCCCCAACATCCAGGCTGTACTCCTCCCCAAGAAGACCAGCAAGGCTGCTTCTGCTTAAGAAGTTAACTCTAGTCGTTGAGTTAAAACGGCTCTTTTAAGAGCCACCACATATCCAAGAAAGAGTACGAATTGACCTCTCCTGTTTGTGTTTATCCTTTTCTCTTTCTGTTATTTTCTCTCCTTTTTCCTCCTTAGTATTTATTCGTCAAATGCTTCAGTCTCTCTTCAACAAAAATTTACTCAAAAAGTATCATCTTTCATTGTGTAATCATATTTGACTGGTTTATTATATACAAAAAGTAATATTTAATCAAAGCCTTGATTTTCGGGCAAACTATAACATATTGTTGATTTTAAGGGGGGGGGGGGTAGAACAATAATTTTCTTTATTCGTAGAGTTCAATTAGGTAGAGCCTTTATGGCTAGTATAATAGTGCAGCTCTTATATAATACTGCACTGGAAGGAAAATCCAGCCTTGATAACAAACTACTCAAGAGTAAAGCAGGATAAGGAGAAGTAGACTAGACTGGTGAAAGTTTATAGGATATTGGTCAAACAAAATTGACAATTATGAATTGTTGAAAGTTGTAATCACTATAGCTAGGCTTATGTGTGCTTCCAATTGACAGAATCAGTGATGTAGTGCCGCTGTGCCGGACGCGTCTTATTTTTTCCCGGACAAATGTCTCATTTGTTCCACACGCACAATTTACTTTTAAAATATTTTTTGAATCATTTAAGACTCGGGAGGGTTTGTTCTGCTTGGAGGAATTACAGGTAACATACTATCCATAGAAAGATAGAACATTTGAGTAGAGAGAAGGCATTAGGAGAAAAACAAATTAAATTTTTGTGTAGGCCTACACGTCAAATGGGTGAATCACTCGCGCCCAATATAGTGATCTCATTTTTCAAACAGCCATAATTCTCTTTTTATTGATCCGATTTATCTCAAATTTCGGCATTCGGTTTCTCTTATTTTTATGATTTCATAATTATGACATGGATCAGATTGCCTTTTAATACAAAGGATCATACAGTAGTTGAGCCGCCCTGATAAGGCGCTCAAACATTCAAGGAATTTCTTCCTACCGGGTACCCATTTACTTCACACGGGTGTAGAGTGGTAAATGTAGATTAATACCTTACCAATGAAAGTAGTGCCACGGCGGTACTCGAACCGCGAACCATAATAAACCAAAGTCCGGTGATTGATGTATCCCTCTAGACTGATTGGTTATTGGACGAAGTGATAAAATGTTGATAGACCAAATTTTTTTTTTTTTTTATATAAATCTTTATTCAGGTAAAATCATGGATAACATCATAGTACATAAATATTCATAACAAATCACTGAATCACATGTCTAAATGAGGTCAAATCAAATTATATTTCTTTTTACTTAATAGCAGATTTTAAATTAGTTATAGTTTCCTTCCACTTAATAATATTCAAATTCGTTGTTTTAGTTCTGTTTTCCTCAACTTCTATTTTGTATTCTAACATAAACAAAAAATATTTGCTTATTATTCTCGTCACTACATTTTTATTAAATTGATTTCCAACACTCGCTTTATAGATTGCAAATAAAGCATAATGAAGTATTAGATCAATATCTATAACATTTTCTTTTGCGTCATGAAAACCATATACAACACAAATGGGTGAGAATTTAAAATCTTTACAGAAGGAGTTACATAATAATATTTCGATAACGTTCCAAAATCGGTAAATATTTTCGCATTCAAAAAATACATGTATAATAGTACCAGGTTTATTACAGTAGTAACACAAATTGTTTTCTTTGATTTTCCATTTGAATAAATTAACAGGTGTTGGTAAAATATTATACATAAATTTAAAGTTGAATTGTATCAAATAATTATCACGAGCATATTTCAATTTAAATAACCATAAAGAGTCCCACTTTATAGTTACATTTGTTTGTAAGGTTTTGTTCCAGAAGTCTACCGCCCTAGATGGTTTTTGGATTAATTTTATGAGTTCCGTATATACTTTTTTCACAGTAATAGAGTGTATTGAAAATTCAAAACTATTTAAATTCAAATTAGAGTATATAACTGATTTACGTTTGTAATCGTTGAAATCATAAATTTGTTCGCTATATTTTATGATTCGCCTCCATCTTTGTTGTATTGCGGTTCTTATTTTTGCATATTCACTCAACCATCTACCATCATAATAGATAAGTTTATCTTTCAATTCTTTGACTGTCAAAAATCTATTTCCTATCACTATATCCCCTAAAAATAATATACCCGATTTTATCCAATTTTTATACAACAATGCTTTTCCTTTAAATTTGATATCACAATTTAACCAAATCATTTCTTTTGTAACACTTCCATAGGTGTGGTGTATATCTTTTACATAATTAACTTGCTTTACAGTAAACTATGTACAAAGTAAGTCACAATAAAAATATTGATATACCAAATGATGTTAGACCATTATGACAATAATTGGACAAAATAAAATGGCATTGGATCAAATGTTAATTTACTGCAAATACGGGGGCCGGGGAGGGAAGTAAAGGGTGTACTATTTGGAACGCCATGTCAATTTTGTTTGTAACTGGGCTATATACCAATGTTTTTCCATAGCCCGAATATTTAATTCAATTTCAACTTTTTTTTTTTTTTTTTTCAAAATATTTATTGAAAACAAATCTCATTCATAATAATAACAGTACATGATAATAATAATAACATTTTCGTATAGACATAGAATATGTATAATAAAAATATAGTGTAATTGTTAACTCATCAGCAATACAAAAAAAGTTAACAAAATATCTGCCATTTCTTATTATGAAGATCGAGACGATTTTTCTTGAAAGCAATTATACGTTCCATATTTTCTAAATGTTTGAGAGCTCGTTGAAAAGAAGGAAATAGTGGAATAACGTTTTGCATTTTACAAGTGAAAATAAAATATTTTGCAAAAATAATAACTGTATTGACGAAATAAAAATTATTGATTATAAGAGTACCAAAAAAATATTCTTCATCTGTGAACAAAATATTTCGTATGTTCTTTTCTTTTAACCATGCACATATAACATTCCAGAAAGATCGTACTTTTTCACAATTTACAAATAAATGAGACAACGTCTGTTCATGATTTTCACAGAAAGTACACATTGAAGAAGTACTTATACCTATCTTATAAAGAAAACTTTGTGTTGCAATTTTTCTATGAATAAGTTTAAATTGGAAATTTCTCATTTTATTATCTATGGATGAACTATAAAGTAATGTAAAACGGGATTTCCAAATTAGTGAATCATTTAAATTATTTTGTAGATCCCTTTGCCATTTATCCTGTTGATTTGTTTCTGAGATATTTGCTGAAAATTTGTTTAAGAAAATATTGTACGTAAGTTTTGATATCTTTTTAGGTTTACGGAATTCGTTCAATAAATTATCAACACAATTTAGAGAAGCATGTTCCATTTCAAAGTTTCCCTGTTTTATAATACGTTTCCAACGACTAGGTAATGCGGAAAGAACTGAATAATATAACATAAATAAACCAGACAGAAAATTCATTTGGCGTTGGATTTGATCAAAAGACATAAATGAACCATCAATGCGCAAAATATCCTTAACATATATCATATCAGAATTAAAATTCAGGCAAAGGGGTTGGGAAATAATGTCTTTGAATTTAACTGGGTTGTAGTACTTGTAGTGACTCCATGCAATCAATATATCATTCCAAAAAGGATCTGCTTATTTATTGAACATTAAATGGTCAGAGCGGAGATTACCGCTAAAAAAAATATCACCTCCCATACGTCTCAGAGAATGTGCAAAAAACATTTTCCATTTACTTTTGTTTTCTTCATCAAAGTATCTCTTTATCCAAGTAACTTTCATTGCACGGTTAAAAGATAATAAATGAGGCATTTTAAGGCCTCCTTCTTTATATTCATTGTAAAGCAAAGAGCGTCTAATTTTGTCCTTCTTATTACTCCATACAAATTTAAAGAGTACTCTCTGAAGTTCTGAAAAGAATGATAGAGGGGGATCAGGAAGAATACAAAGTAAATAAATCAATTTTGGTATAACTAGAGATTTAATAATGGTCACTTTTCCATACAAGGTTAAAGACCTACGATACCATATCTATATACAACGTTGTCTTAATTTCCTCAAATTTTGATTTGAAATTAAGATCATGAAAACTCAAATTACCATTCAAAGGAATTTTGATACCTAAGTATGTAAAATAATCTGAAGGCCAAATAAATGGAATGTCTTGACACATAGGCATAGTAACTTTACAATTTCCCAGTCTAATCATATTAAATTTTTCAAAATTAATTTTCAAACCAGAAGCTTCTTTGAAATCATTCAAGACTTTAACACATCTACGAATATTCGATTCATCAGGTTCAAGAAAAATAACCGTGTCATCTGCATATTGACTAATCTTTACCTCTTCATTTAATACTGTTAACTAACGAATATCTTTATTTTGTCTCACGAAACAGCCAAGTACTTCAACTGCAATAATAAAAAGATATGAAGACAAAGGACATCCCTGTCTCACACCACGCTTTATCTCAAAAGAATCTGACGCAAACCCATTATTAATAACTCGTCCTTGTATATCTGTATACAGTAATTTCACCCAATTAATAAAATACTGATCAAATCCAAATACATGAAGAGCGTCGTACATAAAATTCCAGTCAATCATATCAAAAGCTTTGTCAAAGTCAATACTCAGAGCTAAACCGTCAATATTTTCTATTTTTCAAATGCTTTGTATATCAATAAATAATCGTATGTTCTCTCCAATAAAACGTCCTTTAATAAAACCATATTGGTCATTACTTATCAAAAGCCCTAAAACCTTTTTCATTCGTAATGAGAGAATTTTGGATAAAATCTTATAATCACTGTTCGCATAGATAAAGGAAGAATGTTATCAAGAAAAGAGGAATTGTAAACGGAACATAACAAGTCTTTGATATCAGACCAGAAAGTTTTGTAAAACTCTATGGGAAGTCCATCTGATCCCGGTGACTTGTCATTTTTAAAAGTTGTAATAGTTTCATAGCACTCTTTCTCTGAAATGAGATCACCTAAAGAAAAATCGTCGTCTTTGATATCCAGATTAGGTAAAACAACTTTTTTAATGAATTCACAAGGAAAATCTTCTTTAACACTAGATGCATATAGATTAAGATAAAACAACCTTTCTTCCTCGAGAATATCTTTAGAATTTGTAATAGGTCCATTTGCTGTTTGAAGCCTGGAAATACATTTTTGCTGAAAATTCCTTTTTTCTAAATTAAAAAAATATTTGGTATTACGTTCACCTTCTGAAACCCATTTAGCTTTAGTTCTAACAATAATACCACGGACAATTTCTTCATGCAAATGTTCATATTCCGTTTTCTTGTCACATAAATCACTACGTAAAGTTTCATTATTACAACATTCTTCATTGTTGGTTAACCTATTTATCTCTTTCTCTAACTCTTCTAATCGCATTTTGCGTTCCCTTTTCTTCTTTTTGGAAATTTCGATAAACTTACAATGAACTCTGAATTTCATAAATTCCCATATTTTGCTAAAGCTCGAACCTGCATTTTCAGTCAAAACTATTTTAATTTCATCTCTTATTGAGTCAACAACATCTGCGTCTGCCAATAATGCGGTGTTGAGTTTCCAAAATCCTGGACCTCTCTTTATAACAGATTTTGTCAAATGAAGGGACACAAATGAATGGTCACTCCTATAACCAAAAGTTATTTCACTTTTTTTAATTGACTGAATCAAACTCTGGGATATCAGAAAGTAATCTAAACGACTTCCACTTTTACAATCGTGAGACATCCAAGTATATTTCAATGCTGCAGGGTGAAGATGCCTCCATACATCAACTAATTCAAAATCAGATATAATATTTTGAATGGCATTATAACAATTAAGGTGGTTTTGAATCAATCTTGGAAATTTATCCAGCTTCGGATTCAAAATAGTATTAAAATCTCCCCCTAATATATATGGCTCTTCACCATAATTACACAACAATTCGTGTAACTCCGAAAAAAAGATACCATCGTCACTATTTGGACCATAAATATTTACAAGTGTAACCGGACTATCATTAATCTTCACTATAACTAAAAGAATACGACCATTGCTATCTGTGTGCGTACTTAAAATGTCAAAATTCAACTTCAACTTGGGATAGACTGCTTTAGCGCCATCTCGCGATTGAAACAGTGGAGAAATTAAAAGGGTACAAAATATTGAGCTTTTCACATATTATTCAGAAAACAAAATGTGTCTTCTTCTTTGTTTGGTGTTATTTGGCAATTAGTCACAATTAAATACTTTGCCTTAACTTTTTCTTTTCTTTCTATGAAAATATATAATAAAGGATAACAGTTTTTGTCACTTAATTTTACTTTTCTTCACTTCTTTTTCTTCTTACTGCAACTATGTACATGAATCATGAGAAGACCGCTGTGATGCATACAAATCAACTTCAATAATAATGATAGTAGTGATGATATATCAATAAAATAACTAAATGTTTATGATGATTAAAGTAATAATGGAAAAACGAGGGCTTTTACCTACAGCTTGACGTGCTTAGTTCTTCAAGAGAGACTGCTTTAGCGCCACCTCGCGATTGGAACTGTACAGTTTGGTCTAGCAGCAGTGGAGAAAGTAAAAGGGTACAAAATATTGAGCTTTTCACATAATTATAATTCAGAAAATAAAATGTATCTTCTTCTTTGTTTGGCTTTATAATTTTGGCAATTAGTCATAATTTACTACTTTTCCCTAATTGTTATTCTTTCTATGAAAATACTAAATACAGGATAACTGTTTTTGTCACGTAATACTTTTATTCACCTTTTTTTTCATACTGCAAATATGTTCAGAAATCATGTGTAGACCGCTGTGATATATACAAAAAACTTCAATAATAATGGTAGTAGTGATGATGATGATGATGATGATAATACTAATAGTAAATAAAAGTGTTGTAGTCTAGTGGATAAGTCGTCTGCCTATGGATCACCGGGCCCGCGGTTCGAGTCTCGCCACCTCACTAAATATGTCATCTGACAAGACATTAATCAACATTAATCAACATTTGCCACTCTCCATCCAGGTGTGAAATGGGTATCGGTAGAAAGGAATTCCTCGAATTCTGTGAGCACTCAAAACCATGTTCACGATTTTCGCCACTCGTTGTCACTGTCGTCAGTCGCCTTTGACAAAATTGATATCCTCTTTTCATGGAAACAGATTGGGAAACAAAAATCTCTCGTAGATCCACGAAAACACGAAAAAAACGAATGCGCAGAAGCAGTTTCAATTACATTTACGTCTAACATTTTCTTTGTTTTTAATGAGTAAAATAATGGGAATGAGCTACCCTTATCCAATTTAGTTTGCCAGTCAGTTTTCTCATTATTTGATAGCTTTCTGAAGATTTCTCTTTTGCTATCAAAGTCGTTAATGGCAAACAGCAGTGACTTAAGTCAATAAAAGTTTAAATATAAATTATGAATATGTGAGAATGTTAGTTTTTTCGTTATTGCCAGAAATTGAAATTGTCAGCATGTATATGCAGATCATGTATATAACCACAAATCGTCGCTCATTCCCGCCCAATAAGAACGCAATGAAGGGAGAGATAGAGATGAATTACTCACCGGTGTCAATATTTGTCCTCGGTCATAATTGCAGCCTCATCCTCCCTATAGCAACCGTCATCCATGGATGCATTTGATTTTGTTTCATTCCGATGGGAATTGTCGCTAGATAATGTTCCCATGCCACCATAGTCGTGATAAAGCCCGCCCAAGGTAGGGCGACTCGGGGATAGGAAGAGTGGCATAGACATAGCACGTCACGGACCGCTGGCTACTTAAGTGGCCTGAAAACCGCCACTGAGGACGTTATTCTACGACTTCCTTTTGTTTTTCCCGCCTCGCCTGTTGTCACGAATGTACTGCAATATCATGCTCACCCACTCGAGACGAGGTCGCTATGAAAGAATTGGATTTTAATTTCTATTTTTAGAGAGCACATGAGCAGGACAATGTGTTCATCTCATTAAGATAATGGCCTTTCAATAGCCTGTGATATGGCTTCAGATGTATTTGCACCACGCACGACGGTGAAAGGAAAGCGATCTCCGTTATCTATTTAAACGCGACTGGTGTATCAATACCGTGTGATCAAAATAAAAACAAAATTCAGTCAGTTATGATGAAGTCTTAGTAATAGAATCCCCCATCCTGAATAATATTTTAGAAGATGAAAATGAAAGTTTCTGGCAAAATAGTCAATTGAAATATTATTACAAGCATAGTTTCATAGCATGATTTTATAGTACACAGAAGATAGCATAGCATTCTACACAGCAAGGAGCTTGGGTACTTTTTGCCTAAAAGATTTACGTAGGCCTATATTACAGTAACGCCCGACAGACCTATTGGTTGGGAGGGGGGGGGGGGTGTACAGTAATATATTTACAATTACAATGAGGTCGCAATTCCAAGCGTGACGTAATGATATTTCCAATTTTAAAGAAAAAAAATACTTGTCGATATTTTAACAAAATTGTAGGCCTATTCAAGCTAGTTATTAACACATATTTTCTATCAACCAACATTCATCAAAATATTGTATTTTGAATAGAGTCGTTATGGAACAACCAACACTTGGCCTTGCTATGTCATTCAATATCAAAATAGTTCTACATGTAGGCCTATATAAAATTCAATATTTTATCAATCTGATGCGATGAATGGTTGATTTAGGAAAACCGTTGAAAATGTTATCAAAATACCTCATCATAGTAATATATGTATATAATATCATTAATACGTGGATATTTTACTAAAATGTCTATGATAATTTTTTTTTTTTTTTAAATCTAGGCTATATGGAAATGTCATTCCGTAACCTTGGTAACGCTTGGAGTGGCCATTACATTAGAAAACTTGCATTCTATTTTACAATCATGCTATAGGAAGAGGAGCTGTTAAAAAAGTAGTGAGATCAAATAAATAGCAAGACAAAGAGGTTACTCAACATGGGTTCAAATAGTGAGACAGTTAGGTATTACTTATATTCCCTTGATTACAGAGACACTAAGATTATGCTACTCTTTTTTTTAAAGTAACTATTTCATTATGTTCATCATTATGTTCCTACGTATAAATTGTTTGAACAGATGTCAAACATGTTTGTCAAATTGAATGGAAGAAAATAAATGTTCATTTGAATTGAATTTAATTGAATTGAATTGAATCTCGGAAAGTTTAATTTAACAACAACTTTTAAACTAAACGAATCAGAGTTTTTTTTAAATATCCATAATTCAAAAACACAATTTGAGATAAGACAATGGAAAATTATAATTATTCGAGATCTCTCTCTCTCTCTCCCTCTCTCTCTCTCTCTCTCTCTCTCTTCCTTAAAGCAGTTTGGATAAAATATAGACCTAAACTTCTAAAGTTACACCATATCATGAGCTTAACTTGCATCAAATTGATGGAATTCAATCAAACAATGTTTTCTCAGTAAACACTCTATATATGCTCAAATTAATTATAAAATAGAGGTGTCATGGCAGAGTTGGTAAGTAACTGGGATTTTTCTAGATTCAATTCAATTTCAATTCAATTCAATTTATTTCCACTTTAAAAACAATTTACAAATCAATAACATACACATATGAATAATAATGGCGGGATCATAAAAAGCACTAATTGGCTTATTGAAAATGACCCCTTAACAAGTATACGCATAACATACTTATTATACATTGTAAGAAAATATCACATATTATAACGGGAAAAACATAACAGAAAAATAACAAAAACATCAAAATTAAAATATAGAAAAATTGATAAGGAATATAAGATAGGAAACATCAACAACATATTCATCATTTATGAGTTCAGGAGGTGTTGTTTAATTAATCGTTTGAACTATTTTACGGTCTCACTATTCTTGAGATTAGTTGGGAGGTTATCACACCACCCAGCGGGTCTCTGCCATGGCAGTAGAATCCTTTCGCAAGGCATTTACCTACAATTTTTACCACAGGTTAGGTAAAATGCAGTAAATGTGTTCCTGGTAGCAATTAATTTGTTGCAACTTTTGAGTGCATCCAGACAAAGCACTTCATTCTTTGCTCAATATTTGCTTACAGGCTAACTTCGTATAAGCATTTTTTCGTTTTTATTATTATTAATAAACCCTTTTTTTTAATCGTTGTATCAGTTGACATTATATTTGAATCCTGTGAGAATTTTCACTTTCCTCGTCAAAATCCACACCATATCCACAATCGCGTGTACGGTAACACTTAATTACGGTTCGTATCATACTATGAAAAGATAATTATCCCTCACGCTGACCGCTCTGAACATAAAACGGCACCACTTTTTTTCTTCCTAGTATTTAATCGGGGGAAGGGTCAACCGTCAACAGATTACAAAGAACCTATAACACGGTTGGTCGCTTTTGATGACACACACTTATAGAACCCGGAGGGAGCTCGGGATAATTATTCACGTCTAAAAATGGCTCAATATTATCCGATAGGCGCTTTGATTGCCGTATCAATATCACGGAATTTCTCACGATATTTTATTAAGAATGGAAGGAGACGAAAGCGATGGGGGATATTTTCCCACGAGTTTTAGTAAGGCCTCTTTAGACAACTGACACTGATCAGGAATAGGTAGGCAATTTTTGTTCAAAAGGCCTACAGAAAAAAGTTAATCATCCCCCCCCCCCCTGCCAAAATATAAAGAGAGAAAGAGAGAGACAGAGGGAGAGAGAGAGAGAGAGAGAGAGAATTATCTACAGGAAATGTTCATATTAGATGGTGATCGAGTATTTTTCCTAATTGATATTTCATATAGGCCCTAGACTTCATATTCCAAAAGTGTAAACACTTTTGGAAGATGTATGTTTTGAACCATGTCGCTTCCTATATTTTTTCTTCTTTTTGATATGAATGTTTTTAGCAAAAACTGAAGTTTGAAAATGGAGTCATTTATAATAATTCATTTATCAAGTGCAAGGTTTCTTTCCACACCTGATTAAAACAGACACAAGTACAATATATATTCATTATAGCCTATACAATAACAAACGTTAACATATTACATCTTCAATTAAAATCATAATGTGGTAGGGAAAACAGAGGCCAATGGCCTATCAAGGTTATTCCCAAAGATAATAAAATTTACATAAAAGTTTCTTAAATATACTTTATTATGAGGTTTAATAGCCACTTTGGGAATGATAAATATCAGTGTCAATGTAATGATTGTATCAGTCTTATTATAACCAAAAGGAGTGGCGTAGCAGTGATAATAAATCGATAGTAATAGTCAGCAATTTGGTAATTGATTGATCACGCCAATGCCATTTATTCGCAATTTGATCAAAAATATTATTGTTGTGTAATTATCTAATAATACCATATTATTTTGCATCTCTGCAATGGATTTTTTTAAATTACTAAGTTGTGCAAGTATAGATATCAGGGAAAATGACTTTTAAATACATTGGATAGCATTGCTGTAAATGATGAACTTTCAAATCAGCCACACAAAAACACAAAGCATGATTATGTTCTCGGCTTCCCATCGCAAATATTCCACAAAGAACAAGCACTCAGATACTGCAACAGTTCGTATTAGGCCATTAAAAAAAATATACATGTTTAGCGTCCCCGCCCGCTTCCTTTTTGGGGGCCGCCTCCTATATTATTATTTTTTTTTTTAAAGAAAAAAAACATGAAAAACACTGTAAAAATGGATCTATTTCTGATTTAAAAAAAAAAAAAAAAAAATGTAGGCGGCCATCTTGAAAAATAGCCCGACTGTCAGCGAAAATGTACCGAGTGGCCATTTTGAGCGGCCATTTTGAAATAAAAAATAAAAAGGGCCTCCTCCTTCCTATTTTTCGAAAAAATAGGATGCTAAACATGTTTTTTTTTTTATTTGGCCTTAGCTACACCACAATTATAGTAAAATCTTGCAGTGGCTCTATTGTAGATACATGTGCAGAAAAACACGCAATCAGACATTGCAAATAATCATATTTCACACACCACATCATTGTGCTCAAGCAAAATCTTGGCGTTGCTCTTTTCCGGCTACGAGGTGCAAAAACACGCAATCCGACACTGCAAACATATTGTATTCCACACATCACATACTTGTATTCAACCACAATCTTGAAGTAGCTCTTTTGCGGATACAAGGGGCAAAAACAACACACACACTCGGACACTGCAACAAATCATCTTTTCCATACCTCGTTATGTCATTTAGCAATATCTTGCAGTGATGCTTTTGTGGATACACGCGCAAAAAAAAAATATTACAAAAAAAAAACACGCACTCAGATACTGCAACAATTCATATTCTCACATCACGTCATCATTGCATTCAGCACAATCTTGCAGTAGCGCTTTTACGGTTACACGCGTAAATAAAATCCCCACCACAATCAGCCACTGCAAAAATATCATAGTTCCCACATCACATCAATGCACTAAACAAAATCTTGCAGTTGCTCAATTTTGGATACACACGGCGGAAAACTATCTATTCTCAAACGTTGTTGTCGTTATGCCGCCTCGGGTGTGAGCACAAAAACACAAAAAACATCGGGCCTGAAAGAATGGGTGTGACTTAGAGCTGTCTCCATGGTAACCATAGAAAGAGGAGAGAATGAACCCCATGGTCCCATTCATGCATTTTCCCGTTGACCTTGTTATAGTTTATTCACACCAAGTCATTATTAGTCTACTATAACCAGACGTAAATGTTCACTGACAAGGATGAGAAAACCTTTTTTTAACATCGGATCTTTTATTTTTACATTTCGTTAAGAAAATGAATTTGAAATTTGATTCTGACGCGTTATGAGAGGCAATATAACCGAATTTCGAAGCTGCATACTCAATTTATGCAAAAATAAGTCATTTAAGCGATGCCATTATTAATTATTATTAGTCAGGGTTTTAATAGATTAAGAGGGATATTGATGGGAATTTAGAACATACAAAATTGTGTAAGGTACTGAGTTTGGTCATGGATACATTACCGATCCATGGTCTAGTTATAATAAGCAGAAGATGTTCACGAGTTATAGATTTGCTTGCTTTGGCGGCGTAGTAGATCCAAGGAAAGCCCCCCCCCCCCCCCCCTCCCACCCCCTTACCCCCTACCCAACCCCACCCTCACCTCCCATTTCCCATTAACGATATTTTAGGGGAATAAAAAAAGGAAAAAGGAGGACAGAAACAGAAGGGGAGGCGTTTTACGTCGTACACATCTTTTATCTGCAGCATTTTGTTGAAAAAGTCCATATTTATTAGAGGATACCAAAGAATTTGTATACATGTACATGTGTACACTTTGATAGCTCATGATTAAAAAGTCATAATGGATGTGAATTTCAAATATATTTCATGATAAAGAGTAAGTTATTTTCTGTCTCATGATACCCTATTCATATTTTTTCTGCCTCGGATGACTGAGAACAAGGGTTTACAAAAAAATGCCTTGAAGATTTCCTTGTACCATGTTTGGGTTGATGCATCGAATGTGGGTCAGGTTATATGCATTATTTTGTACTTTGGTCTTAAATCCTTTTAAAAGTTAATTTCTGCTTCATGCTTCATTGCTTGATTGTTTAAAGCAATCCAATGTCTCGCAGGGCGTTGTTTCAACCATGGACAAACTTATTTCAACCCACTGGGTAACCTTCAATGTATTTAAACAATCTACTAAGTACTATTTCTTGTCTCATGATATCTAAAATCTCTCTACTTGTCCATTGCAAAATTCCATATGCCTCCGGTAAGTAAGGAGCAAGTTGCTCTTTTATCGAACAGCACATGAAAATTCAGAGGTTCACTTATCTCGGAGATTACGTAAATGAAAGAAAGCACACAATTTATTAATGTTGATAACTAACAAAGATACTGACAGTAAACTTTCACGAAGAAGAAAGGGATAGCATCCCTTGATTAAACTTTGTACATTTTGAATGACTCAATGACAAGTGATGTGAGAGAAGCCAAGATTGTGTCATCGTTTCAAAGAGAATATCTTAAAATTTGTTTGCAAATGAGCCTTTCTTGAGTCTGATTTGGCATCGCTTCCTTTTCTATTCAAATGCACAGAATCAAAGTTATTGTTTTCAGTCTGATATAACAACGTGTAAGTATAAGTGTTTTCGGCTCACTTTCATTACTTCAGCCCAAACTTGGTACAATAGGATTTTAACAATACCTTCTTGTAAAGGCTGCTGCTCAGTCATCAGTGGCAGCAGATTTATGGATAGGCCTAAGATATAATTAGATAGACTATTATTTTCTCTTTAAAATGAAATATATTTAAGGGTAAAGCAGGTTTCAACTCTTAAATAGGAATGTACCAAAAATGATGCCAATCGCTGGCTTATTGATTTAAAAGATTTTTTAAAATAAATAATAATAATAATAATAATAGCTCTATACAGAGCGAATTTATTTTCCATTTCTTTTTCACATAATATAAACAATAACAAAACAATAATAAACGTAATGGTATAACAGAAATAAGCATTGAAATATCTTTGACATTGTTTTCTAGTCATTGTAATGCAAAATGATTTAATTACAAGAAATGAAAAAACGAACTTAGTATACTTGAAAGCAAAGCTTGTTAGATGTAGGTTCGCACAATAATAATTATACTTTATACAGTTATAACTTAATTTGGCTTACTGATTTAATAGACGATGGTTATTAGTGCGCATAATCATACACAATAAATAATGCTGACAGATCAAATTGACAGTGATATGTTTACAAATTTAACTTGATGAGCTGTTTAAGAAGTTATTTCGTTTTAGGTTAGTTCCTTGTTTTTGCAGGTCAAACGTTGGATCAAAATGGATAAAATTCTAGAAAATAATGGTTTTTAGATAATAATAATAATAATAATAAAAATATTTATAAAGCGCAACATATCCATCTCTAGAGATGCTCAAGGCGCATGCAAATATTTTAAATTAATATTCAACATACTTAAGATTAAAGAAATATTAATCGCATAAATATATAATTATAGACGTAAATATTAGTAAAAATCTACGACGAAAGTCATTTTACCTTCCTACCGCGATTCTCATGGAAAATTAAAACGAAATTAACAATATTGATGAAATGGGTTTCGACGATATGTAATAGATTGTCCTGTCTATAAACAAGCTCTGTAAACGTTTATATCTGTCATGCTCGTGGTTGGTACAAACCCGCTGAATGGAACCAGGTTTTGAACAAAGTCACTTCATTGGTGCATTTCGATGTGTTTTTTACGCCATCCCAGCTGATTTTTTTACACCGCTTTCGATCGTCCCGAGAAAAGAGAAAAGAAAAGTTTTCCGCTCGATTAGAAGAGGAAACGAATAAAACACGTCCACCATAAATCGGATTTACGAAGCCTTTCTTCTTCTTCTTCGGCACCTGCAGACAAAGGGGTGCGCGGTAAAAGATCAGTTAGAAGTTTATTAATTGGAAACCGCGCATTATACTTCTTCAGGTTGTGAGATGTACATGTGTATATGATTGAAATATTCTCCGATATGACACATATGATAGAGAATATATAAAGAGGAAGAGGAGATGATGATGAGGAGAGGAGGAAGCCGCTACCAATAAACTTCCGTTCCAGTTTTTTGGTAGAGCGGTACCGACGTGATTGCGAGGAAGAATGGGGAGACGTACTCTGTCTGCACCGACGCTTTAACTGTTCACGGATTAATTTTGATATCATATGCATCTCGTTTTCACATAAAAATATGAATTAATGCATCTGTTCATAGGGGATTAGACATTTGAATGGTTGTTTTTCGTATTCGTTAGGGATAAATTAATAAAAGCGCAACCCCATATCGATGCTTGGTACCAGGGACTCGGTGGAGGGGGAGAAGATGTGACCCCCCCCCCCTCCCCACAACCCCTAGCTGTTATTTGTCATATTTCGAATATTAGGCCATTTGAAGAGCCATCCGTTTCAGATGACATTTTTCTATGAGACTTTGACTTTCTCACACTAAAATATAAACAAAAGTAAGGCAGAAAAAATAAATCACTATTTATTTTCACCTTTCCCAACTCAACCTTCTCTGTAGACATTTGAACGGTTGTGTTTCGTGTTCGTGAGTAGAAACTTATACAAGGTCAACCCCCTACAGATGCTTGGTACCAGGTGCGTCGGTAGAGGTGTGGAGATAAATAATAATAATAATAATAATTATAATAATACATTGTATTTCAATAGCGCTTATTACAATGTTTCTCAGCGCTTTACAAATTTGGCAATACTTAGATAATAATAATAATAATAATAATAAGTTACAACCCTACCCCCCCCCTCACACACACACACACACACACACACACACACACACAACACAAACCTCTAGCTGTTACTTGTTATATTTCGAATATGAGTGCATCTGAAGAGCCATCCATTTCAGATGACATACTTTCTATAATACCATACTAAGGATCGCTCATGAAAAAAATAGTTAGTAATGAGATTATCTTGTTTGTAATCCAAATTTCATGTAAAACCCCGCTGCGGTTTGTATTGCAACTGCTGTGAAGTCGTATTTTGCATCATATAGAAAATGAATGAAATAGTTTCTCTCGGAAGCACCGAAATAGAAAGAAAGGAATTAAAAAAAGCATTTTCACAATTATGCTGCTGTAAGTGATATATGAGACAAAGCTGTCAAAATAAGATGGACAAAAACTGCTTTATTATTATTAAACGTTTACGTTGGCAGCTTGTGTATTCCAACTGTATGACTTCGAAACAAATGAAACGGATACCATACAGAGTCAAAGAAAGTGACACGGTAAAGAATAATTTATTCTTTGCCTCACCTTGGTTTAAATGTCTTCCTCGCCATACTAGGAGCGAGTGAAATGAGAAAAGACAGCGAAGGGAAACGAGATGGGGGCGGAAGAAGGTCAATCAAGAAAGTATGGACGAAAAGGGGGTTCAATTAAACATTTTGACATGCGTCGTTACAATAACAGTATTCTTTTTCATCACGTTTATTTGACCCAGGAGAGCCTTACGCCTCCAATTAACAGGGTGTTCTTTCTCACTCTTTTATTTCATGTTTGAATTTGTTAAGTGAAAATAGCAGACGATAACATGAGCGCCCGCTTTCTTTTTCCACCATACCTCAGTGAATGGCCGATTACCGTCCAGTGCGTGCTGACAAACGAACCTTTAATTACGATGTGCGCAATTTGAATGGCCACTTTGGCTACTCTTGCAGCCCAAATTGTTCTGCTTTCCTCTTTTTGTGGTAGCGATTTCGTTATCCAAATAGAATTTACTCTGGAGACTCGAGCGAGCTGGGGTCCCATGGGTATTATGGGGGGCTCGTTTTGGCCGAAGAGTGGTCGAGCAGCCAACAGGCCTGTGAAACCCCCAGCTTCAAAAGTCCCGCGGGACCTCGACAAGACGCGCGCCGCCCGAGAACTCCCCGCGTCACGACGAACCCACCTCGCGCGCGCCAAGCCCAGAAGGGCAACCTTCAAAGAGCACACTATATGGGCTGAATTTTCTAGTCAAATTATCACGAAACCTCAAGTTAACGACCGCATATTGTAGCAAAATTACTTGATATGTTAGTTCATATAGGCCTTACGTTTTGAGGGCGTACATATTGCGCCATCTATGGGAAGGAATAGGACACATTATACAGAGGAAGAGAAAGGAACTGAAGCAGCAGAGCTAGTTAGAAATGAATGAACGAACTCTCTTGGGAATTGCCACGCGCGGAGCATGGACAAAAGTTACGAATGACCAGTGACAATAAGAAAGAATTCTAAAACACACAAGAAATGGCGAACGAGCGTCCCGCCGCGCTGGCAGCTACACTCTTCCGCGCGGCCATTCATTGTTGACATAGCTCAGCAAAACTCAATATCACATATTACCCTCTCTTAAACAAACTGTAGATTTATCAAGCATACATACTGCCAATCGTATGACTGAGGTTTCACCTCCATTTCCCTTCTCGCCAATTTTCCTCGATTTAAACATGAATCAAATAACGTTTTGGTTAAGCGAGAAAAGAAAAAAAGAGGGGAGAGAACACTTGCTCTTTAGTGCGGAAACGTGTAACGCGCCTCCCCCTTAAATTCAGCCCTTTTCAATCGGTACAACGCAAACTGTTTTTCTTTCTCGGCTTTTGTAACTGTGTCGAGATGGGGAAGTGATTATCAAATTTGTTCTAGACCTTTTGATACAGGTGGTGTTCCCTTTAAAGGCAAGAACGTACTTTTTAGCCTTCAGTCAGAAGTTAACGCCTATGTTTGATTCTTGTTTTTAATGTTTTCTTTTGATTGCGGTTGAGTGGATAATATTGTTCCGTAACTGGTTTCGCCAAGCCTGCAACTCAGCCCATTATAATTATTGTGAAAAGCAAGGTTTCTTTTTATACCTAGCACGTTTTGAAATGTGGAAGAAATAGGGAATCGGAAATAAGAGTGTAACGGAGAGGGAGAAGGAAAGAAAAAGAAGGAGATAAAGTGAAACGTGAAATAGGGTAACCCAAAAGATGGAAAGAGTTACGATGCCAAAGAGGAGGTTAGGTAGGTGAGGGAGGGAATTCAGAGAAAGGGTGAGGCGAACTCTTGCATACATTTGAAGCAAAAACAAACAAGATAATCGCAATTATTTTAATAAAATATCGTAATTATGTCCAATGAGAGCAATTAAATCGAGCAGACATAAGCGAACAACCAGTGAAACCTAAGTGGTCTTTTAAACAAATATGGAGGTATGTTTTATACATGTCATTAATCAATCTTTTGGTATAGGTTCCCTATATTAAACAAAATTTAAGGTTGCAATCACAAAGGTTTGCCTTTTCCTTAGTGAAAATCTGCTCTTGTAATATTCCTTACATCTGCTTTATATTTCCAACATTCATCAAATATTATTTAAATTTAAGTTTGATTGCGAAAATGCAACAATCATATCCCGCTCGGTCGCCTGCCATTGAATTCACATGTTAATACTTTTCTCAGAACTAGTATACTCCATTTAAATGACAAATAGTGGTCAATGAATCGGAAAGAAAGCCATTTCGTACCTTTAAACGATACGTGTAGAAAATACAGATCTAATTCGAGAATATTGGAAGCATTTTTCATTTTATAGATAGAATAGATAGTAAAGATAAGAGAAAGACAAAGTAAATAAAGTGAAGTGAGGAAGGGGTATCTTCAAACCAAAATTTGTCTATCTCCAGCAAATATTAAGGCAAGTGGATTCACCCAGAGGTGTCTCCCCCACGTAGATTAGTGACGAATTTTTGAGGCGGAGCGAACGGAGGAGCGAAGCTCGTCACCCTAACTATCCCGTCGTCGAGACGTCGAGTTCTTCCACCCGCTTGTACAAATAAGGAGTGGACAGAGAAGACAATGAATGACCAGTTGACAAGGACGAAAAGATAGCCAGTTGTCATGGCAATTGTCTGTCTGTTGCTAATGATGTAGTAACAAGTCACGCAAGTGAGGATTCTTTGACAGGCGTCTATTCATACAAAGTATGCTTTATGGCATGGAGAAGATGATTAGGGGTAGGTGGCGATGGTGATGGAAGGGGTGATGAGGGTGATAGTGATGGGCGATGGTGGTGGTGGTGGTGGTGATGGGGTGATAGTGATGGGCGATGGTGGTGGTGGTGGTGGTGGTGGCGATGATGGTGAAGATAATAATGACAACGATGGTAATGATGGTGGTGGTGGTAGCGGTAGTGGTGGTGGTGGTGGTGGTAATGGTGGTGATGAGGGTGATAGTGATGGGCGATGGTGATGGTGGTGGTGGTGGTGGTGGTGGTGGTGGTGGTGGTGGTGGTGGTGGTGGTGGTGGTGATGAGATAGTGATGGGCGATGGTGGTGGTGGTGGCGATGATGATGAAGATAATAATGATAACGATGGTGATGATGGTGGTGGTGGTAGCGGTAGTGGTTGTGGTGGTGGTGGTGGTGGTGGTGGTGGTGGCGGCGATGATGGTGAAGATAATGATGATAACGATGGTGATGATGGTGGTGGTGGTAGCAGTAGTGGTGGTGGTGATGAGGGTGATAGTAATGGGCGATGGTGATGGTGGTGGTGGTGGCGATGATGGTGAAGATAATGATAATAACGATGGTGAGGATGATGGTGGTGGTAGTGGTTGTGGTGGTGGTAGTGGCGGTGGTGATGGTGATGGTGATGATAAAATGATGAGGAAAATGATAATCAGTTTGCCGTTGATGCACTGATATATAGAGAGATTGTAATCGCCATTATCTTTCATAGAACATTATAGAACCGGTAAGAGAACATCACAATAGCTATCCCTGAATGCGGTAAAGTCCTACCTAGTCTCCTCGATGTTTGTCTGCATTTATTCAAAATGTTCAAAAACTATCTGTTTTCGCGTCAGAACATGTATAATCACCCTTTCAATCTGATTACTTAGTACATAGGCCCAGTAATTCAAGCGCTTAACCCTAATAAGGCCGGATGGGCATTATGCCCCCCCCCCCCCCCCTCCACGATTTTTCTGATTGCTCGGGAACGCATATGGATGGCGCCCCGCCGCTCCCTGACTTTTTTTCTTTCGAGTCTTGCGCATCTTTCAACAAAAAAAATGAAAATCGGACCAACAGTTACAAGGTCACGTGACCTTTTGTCTTTGCATGTCAGCCCGAAAATCGCTCATTTTTGTGATATGGAAATGTCATTTTTCCTAAAACTTGGTTATTGGGTCTTGTTTAAAGTTAAGGTGGTTGTTTTTTGGAGTCAAAATAGTTGAATTGTAGTAAGAAATGAAATAAAACAACAAAAACAATAAAATACATAAGTTAAAAAAACAGTGAAATACATAAGAAATTATAAAAACAAGAGATAACATAAGGAATAAGCTAGCTCTTCCAAATTTTGTTGTCGTATTTTATTCCAATTAGACTAATAAAGATATGTAGTGAAAAAGAATGCTCAAATATGAATAATATATGATTTATGGGCAAAAATTTGATTTTATGACTGTATTTGCATAAATTACCATAAATATGCAAATAAGTGAATTTTTCAAAAAATTGAAATTATCATATTATTCTATACACTTCACTTGACAAGCGTGCAAATTTCCGCGGAGATCGGCTGCTTCACGGCCGAGATCTTAAGGGGGGCCATAATGCCCCCCCCCCCCCCCGGCCGTACTAAGACCTCAAATAGCCCGGCCTTTTTAGGGTTAAATCGAATTTACAATCGTGACATTTTAAGCTATGGATAATATCAAATCAACACAAAATGTGCAGATATTCCGAAAGAATACAAACTAATTAAAACCTAATATACATTTTTTTTCTTTCAAATAACGCAGGTGCTTTCCTCGGTCTTTGGTCCCAAATAGTTCAATATGAAATACAGGTCAACACCAGCAAAGTTCACGCCATGTAAACGGTGGCGATTCTGTCAAAATAAAATCTCGCTTGATGATTTCCATCCGTTTGCCCTTGCCTCTCGCTTACTATTCTTAATGGTACATTTTGAATAATAACACCGGCCGTCGCACAAAGTTTTCGTTTTCACAAAAGTAAACTTCTGGCATCAGAATAGATTTCCTTTTTTCGTTTTGCAAGACCGTGGTCATTTTGGTCTGACATATCAACGCAATTACCCCCATCGCAGTCATATTAAGTGCTTGTCAGATATTGTGATAAGGCCGCGGGCTTTGATTGCTATGGCAATACATTTTGTGTTACTAGTACCAAAGATGCAAAGATCTTTCACGTCTGTTCTGTAAATGTACGGTATAAATTCGGTGCCTCAAGGCTATTTTGGAAAAAAATTCTAGAAAATAATAGTACACCATGCGAAATACTGAGGAGAACTCCATAAATAAAACCGGGTTCAATTTATCAAAAGTTTTATTTTTTACCGATATGAAAAAGGTTGTATTATACTGAAAATTAATGTTAGGCCCATGTTGATATAGACAAAAAAAAGTTAAAAGCAGTGATCGAGAACAAGACAGAGTAAACGAACATCACCAGAAAACATTTGAAAATATACTTTTCAAAGTTGATTATAAAGGAGAAAATTGAGAAAGAGAAAATGGGAAAGGGGCTTTTGCGTGAACAAGAGACATGATTTACACTGTAAAATTTAAAGATAAACTTGAGTTCTAGTAAACAAAACAAAAAAGAATTCTCACAGAATCTAACGAAACTTACACTGAATGTTCAAGATTACAAATACATGTCATGTGCCAAACAATTTTGGAAGAAAATGTATACTGGCTGAGTAATGAGCATAGAAAGATAAGGAAATCAAGGTAGTACTAGCCCCGACACCATTTGTGTTGTCCCATATACATCTTTCTGTGTACATTGATTGTTACTTTACCGAGACTGGGCCAAATTTATGACTCCAGAACCTTGCAGTACAGACCATTACTTACATGCTATATGATCAACTTTTTCTGATCCATTCCACACCTTTTCTTTCACAATGCGATCGCATTTATACCAGAACTCACCTTTATCTTTAATTGTTCTGACTTCTAAAATTGCTAGTGCTCTTGGTAGAAAAAGTCAAATAGTGCATTGGGAAATTAAACATATTGAAAGTGAAATAGGCATAAGACTCGTTTGATTTAGTGAAGCAAATAATCTAAACACGGTCGCCCGCCCCCTTTCCGTTGCCCCCCTTCTCGCCCGGCGCGCTGGGAAGTGGTACATTGCGGAAGACATACCACCGTCAAGTAAGGGTGTGTCCATACAGAGGTTCGTTTTTTAATTCGATCCTGTCTCGATCGGAAACAATGGGGAATTGACGGAATTTCTATTTGTACAAAGCGAATGCACTTTATACATAATATATTGACTGGAGATTCATGAAGAAAAATATACTATGTCACGGCAAGAATAGCAGTAACTTCACTCTATTTATGAGTGTTTTTTACTCTTCTTTTATTAATATTTTTTAAAGCGCATTTTGGGGGATTTAAAGTTGTAATAGTTATGTCTTTACAGAAAGAATATTCTAAGCTGAGCGGTTACTTTGAACAAATGATACTACTCGAAATATACGAAATGAAATTTGATATAATTTTCCTTCTTCACTTACGACGAAGCCCGGTTAGCTCAGTCGGTAGAGCATCTGACTTTTAATCAGAGGGTCGCGGGTTCAAGTCCCTCATCGGGCGAGAGTAGATTTTTTGCGCTCAGAGACTTCGGTGGTAAACGCTTTGGCCCGAATTCACAAAGCAAGGTTTGAGCTCAAACCTCCTTTTGTTTCGCCAAACCTCCTTTTGTTCTTTACAAACCAGGTTTGTAAAAAACGCGTAAAACGCGTCATATTGCGTACGAAAACCAAGGTTTGTCGACAAACCTCCTTTGTGAATTCGGGCCTTTATATTTATAGTACTATGTCCCATTTGCAGGCCAAAAAATGAAAAGGTTAAATTCCAACGGCATTTGAAAGATAATACTAAATTAGAACTTCCCTCAAAACGAAAGGGCTTGAAAATGGCATTTTGTGTAAATATAATGACCGTTAGTTGTTGAATCGACTTTAGGATTTGCAGTCCTTTTACTCAATAGTTTGATTTTCAGACCCTTGTACCGAATGGTCATACGTTTTGTGCTGCGCAAAGATTAAACCACTTTAATTTTTGCCATCACAAGAAGTGGTTTAATGATGTAGACAAATTAATGCTCATGTACCTTTTACAGCTCATTTTATGTATGTTATTACCAAAGAAAGAAAACAAGTCAGTCAGTCACTCAATTGTGTCTGCCAGTGAAGTCTAGCAAGTAAACGAGTTTCCTTGCATAATTTGAATACTAGGACACTGCTAACGTTTAAATTTCACATGTAGGAGATACGTGACATAATCATAATTCCTGCAAAATTTTACAAAATTTGATGTTGGCTGCAAAAGGGACATAGTATGGAATGGGGCTTTACTTTACATTTACTTTCCTGGGGGGTGTTTCACAAAGATCCTAAGTTGGACTTAAAAGTTATGGAGAGCCATTTGTAGCCTTATAATGAAATATATTCAAAAGCAAAAATTGAAGTATTTTAGACTTATCATAAATTCCACATCAAGAACATGAAATCTCCCATGATAATAGAAAATATGAATGATTTGAATCAACATGTTATGCCTTTCAAAATAACTTTTACAAAATATTTTCAAAGATGCTAACGGCTTTCTATAATTGCTAAGTCTAACTTAGAGATAAGTTCAACTTGGGATCTTTGTGAAACACCCCCTGGTGCGATAAGGAAACATAAATTCCTGACCGAATCCCACAAAATCTTCGCATGGACGTGCTCGATGAGAAATTGAATGAAAAATATGGTGTAACGAACCAGTTCGACGAACCTTCAGCGTCCAATCCTCCATGTCCATTAAAGCGACTCGCAATTAAGAAAGGGTGCCGTCGTTTACAACAGGCGACAAGAAATGGATGTAATTTGAATATCTCCGAAGGAACCATATTTGCTATTCAACCAAACAAAATGAACGCAGCGATTGAATTATTAAATTGCATATTAGATTGTCATTTATGACGAAGAGATGAAGAATGTGAAAGGGAAAAAAAAGTACTTTTTTGTCTATAACATGGGAATTGTCAATCCGTCTATTTTGGCGAAATGTCCCCCGTGGTTTGACTAATGCTCGATGAACACGTATTGTATTATAATTTAGTTGATATTTCTGTTAATACAGCCCCAGGCTTGTTTATGCTGTACGTTTTACTGCTTTCATGGTCGGACCTGTGTGCTGGCGCGGTAGCCTTCCTGCGGTGAAGAACACAACAACTATGTTGCTCCTCCAATGCGATAGCGCCGTTTGGGGTTTCCTAAAAACACAGACCGGTGGACCCGGCGGCGGGAGATGGGGAGCAATGGTCTTGTGTCGTGCACTTGTCGTCCCGATAGTGACAAGTATAGATTAAGACGTTTGGGGGACAGACGAGGAGAAGAAAACAAAAGTTACACAACCCCAGTATTCATATTTGACTTATAATGAAAGACCGAGCAATTATGAGGGACTCAAGAATGAAAGATGAAATGGGACCAGGCCGGAAACTTGCCATCAGGGAAGAATTTTGTTGACAGAAAACAAAGACAATACGAAGACTAATGAAATTATCGAGATTCAATTTTTAATGACAGTTTTTTAATTGACATGTCAGTTTTTTTATTGCTTTTATTGTTATTATTGATTTTATTGTTGTATTTTCTTTGTATCCTCGAATGTATATATTGTTTATGTTGCTTCTGTACATGTATGTCACTCGCCAGTGGAGGACGAATTTCCGTATTTTTTAAATCAGAAAATTAACTTTCTTGAATCTTGAATAAAATAGCCCCCTACAACACGTTTCACCCTCCTTATCCTCCTTCTTATTATTCTTTATAATAATTAATCACCATCTTCTTATTATTCACCTTTCTCGTATTATTATTCTTCACCTTATTTCTTGATTTATTTTCATTTTTCTATTCAGCAATTTCGATACTTCCTCTTTATAATCCTGCCCTCTTCTCTCTTACTTATTATAATTAACCCTCCTAAATAATGTCTCGAAACTCATGGTATTAAATTGTATAACTCATTCGAAAATATGTAGCCGGTTACGTCTATGAAATCACAATGCTTCCCTGTAATGAAATGAAACCAATATGAAAGATAAATAAAGGACATCTGCTATACGAGTTTGGTTTTGTAAATATAACAGCTAGAATAATAAAAAGCAATCCTATTATCTACCCAGTTTATCATGAAATTCAATTTCTTTTTTGTTATTGTTTTTGTTTAGGCTTCGTCATTGTTTTGTGTTTAAACTTTGGGAGGGGGTTAATCCGATAAAATGTATTCATTTAAAATAATTGAGTTTTGTATATTACTCTTTAAGTAATGTATTGCAAATCGAAATAAGTTGTATGATGTACATGTACTGAATTATTATAGAATACTACAAAACAAGAATACCAGAACCACTGAACTGAAAATAAGTATATTCAATGCAGAGACCAGGGGGGTGTTTCACAAAAACTAAGATCGACTTTAAGTTGGACTTAACTATGACAGGTCGTTCATGCCACTGTTTGCTCTTACCATGTACTGGCATTGGTCTCTGAAGGGACGTACAGTTGTATAAATCGTGGTCACAATCCTATAGAATTTACATTTGTTGATAGATCATTATTGAAAGAAAAAAAAGATATAAAGATCATAATAAAGTGAGAGCAACCAGTGGCATGAATGGCCTGCCATAGTTAAGTCCAACCTAAAGTCGATCTTAGTCTTTGTGAAACACCCCCGGGGTTGATATTAATCGCAACTTATTTGCGATTGATATTGTAAGGACCCACACAAGACAAAAGTGGTCTTACATGTTTGATGACTTGAGCTGCACTGTTATATTTTATTACAACCACAAAATGGCTGCCAAGATGGCTGACATGCAGTCCATCAAACATTAATACCCAATCACAAGATTGGACAATAAGTAAGTAACCAATAGAAAAGCTTGTAAAGGTAGAGTGCCATATTGTGTGCTGGGTTGAATAGCTAAGAGATAGGAAGAGTGTACATGTGTGTGGTGCTATAGCAGGTAATGTGCATTAGGATGAATGAATAGGGACAGAACAATAGAAGCCAAGAGCTAGCAGACATTAGAGAATGAATCACTATGAACATGACGGACAAAGAAAGAGGACAAAATATACTGTTCCTCATTCTACCCTCCAAAATTGCTGTGATAGACAAAGGAACATCCCTTCACTGCTATTATGTAAAATAAGTAGAACGGGTGAATATGCATGTGACACCATTGTTACATAATAGCAGTGAAGGGATGTTCCTTTGTCTACCACAGCAATTGTTGAGGGTAGAATGAGGAACTGTATATTTTGTCCTCTTTCTTTGTCCGTCATATTCATAGTGAATGTAGGTCAAAAGTGCGCTGAAGCATAACGGAGTGGAAAGCTAAATGTACAGTGTAAAATAAACAAGTAACCACTTGGATCAGTAAAATTAAAACCTTACAATATCAACTATGTACATAAGAAATAGAAGAATACACACTTTCGATTGATTTGGGTCAAACACAAGTACAAGTACAAGTTCACCGATATCCCATTCAATTTTAATACACGCGTTTCAATGAGATGTCGGCGAACTTGTACGTATGACCGTTTCGTGAAACGCTCGCTGCCCAGGGTCTCTGAACTTTAGATGGATGTTATACGCCCATCTAACGATGGTGGCAGGCTCTATGACACGTGACCTTCGCCCCGTTTTCTGCTTTCTTAATTGTCGAATTGTGTCTTTGTATTCATCATTTTATGACAATGCAGTTTCACTAATGCATTATAATAGAGTCAGCAAACGCAACGAATATGAGTATGTGAAGTAAACTGAATATTTGTTTTGATGAAGTGTGATTTTAGGTGATAAAGTTACGTTAAGCAATATTATACAAATAATACACAGCAGTGAGGGCATTAGTAAGAATTACCCACAAGGTACCTTTGGAATAGTACGCCCAAGGCGGTAGCCGAGGGTGTTTGGACGGTTTCTGAAGGTACCGAGTGTGGGTAATTTTTACTAATGCCCGAACAAATGATGTGTACTAATTCCAAGCATTACGAAATGATATTTACAGAGAATTTTATAGAAATTTTAAGGGAAATGTTTTTTTTAAATGATGTAACATATACACTAATATGTGATACATTCAAAACATTTATCACATCATTTTTCAACCATTTATAAAAATTAATGAAATAATGTAATTTGAATAGCTTTGTTACGAATGACCATATACAGTGACCTTCAATGTCATTTCGTAAAAAAGTAATTGATTTGATTTTTTATTTCTGCATTTTTCCAAATATAATAACTGAATAACAAACAACATATAAACGTAAGGTATAATACAAACAATTATAACTTCATGTCAAAGTGTTATTTACATGTACATGTATACATTATAATTACGAAACTTAATATTTCTATCACATATTATTATACATTTTTAAGTAATATCTGAACTATCTGTGGAAAAGGTGCATAAGCGATGCTTGACTAGGATGGCGGCATCTAAAAGAAAATATTAAGGTAAAATTTTAAATAAAAATGTGTTTATACCATCAATGTTTCATTAAGTTTATTGCATAAAATTCTTTGCAAGTGTCATTCCACAACGCTTGGGATTGAAAAATTACGACACTCAACTATATATATATAATATAGATGGGATCTTATTATTGTTTACTTAGAGAAAACAGAGGCCTAACTTAAGTCGAGTTTGACATGATGAAGTGACAGATTTGTACTTTTGTTGGCAGACAAGATGTAATTTCATTGGCATAAAAGGCCATGTAATATCATAAGATACATTTATTACAAAAATTACGCAGTTTTTTTGTAATCTGCCTTAAACAATGTTACCAGTTCACTTTATAAATGAGGCATTAATTCTCATTACCAGGTCCCTCGTAGAGGACCTAAAGCCGTCGGCCGTCTGGTTGCTTACTTACAAGTATTTATGCTTTCTTAGCAGTCGGGTAAATTAATCACCACCATATCTTCGTGTTGATTGGATAGACATTCTGGAAGCTCACAATGAGGTAGGCCTATATAAAAGTAAAAATGATTATAATATTAATAATAATGATATTAATAATGATAATACTAATAATGGGTTCTAGTTTAGCGCTCAAGTCTGTCACACTCCTGGCGCTCTAAAATGATTACCCCAGTATTATAGCTTAGCTGCCATAACTGCATTCCTGTCAGGTACCCATTTACCTCACCTGGGTCGAGTGTGGCAAATGTAGGTTTCTGTCTTGCCAAAGGACGTTAGTGCTGTGGCAGGGGATTTGAACCCCGTACCCTGTGCGTGTGCATACTCCTGTGACTTATCCACTGGACCCCAACACCTCTAAGCTTAAAGCACCGTGGTATATCGGGAACGAGTAAAGGCTTTCGGCACTCGTTCGAGAAATCATGGTTTCGATATTTCCTCGGTGCCCATGTGTAGCGAGTTGGGATTAAAAGTTTTAAGACGAAATTTCAGGGTCTTCGAAAGTGTCGTACCATCTTCATACGTTCTGTCTGTCTGTCCGTCTCTCTTCATCTCTCTCTTTTTGTGAGTCATGATACTCTGTATTACTTGTTATTATTATTTCTTCTCCTGGTAGTCATGTGTCCTTAAATCCTGAAGATTATTATTATTATCAATATTATTGCATTCTCTGTAAATGATATGAGCTATATTCTGAAGTGGGTTTAACTTAAACCTGACTTGGACCACACGTTTAAGTTAAACCGGACTTAATATGAAAGTGAAATCTAAACTCGGGTTTAAAGGGCCGCTTTAGACTGGAGTTCAACTGGACTTGGACCAAACTTAAACATGTTAAGCCGCGGTTTAATTTAAACCAGAGTTCAGAATACGGGCCAATGTATTTAATCACATCCTTGACGTAGAAAGGGCGTCAGTAGGGACTTTTCGATTTGCACGTTTATAAGTGGACTGCGACGTATGCGGGCATTTTTTAAGCAGGGTTGACGAGGCACGCTGACTGTTGTTCGTTACCTTTTCGGTTTCACACAACTACGACGCTCGCTTAGTGAGCGCGAAACTCGATCGAATAGCTAAAGATCCAACAACAAATTCGGTGCAGGGACTGTTCTCAAAAATTATGCTGCAACAGATCAGCGATGCATAAATAAAATGTGTGAATTATTCTGCTTAGTGAGCGCGAAATCGATCGAAAAGCTAAAGATCCAACACACCAAACTCGGTGCATGGGACTGATCTCGAAAATTATGCTGCAACAGATTGGCGATGCATGAATAAAATGTGTTCATTTCATGAATTATTCTGCAACAATTTTGATTTAAGGGAAATTACAGACACGAAAATATGTTAATTTAAGAGAATTCACACTTCCACCACTCTCTGGTTCTAGAATTAGGTCAATTGGGTCCATTTTGTGACTTCAATTTGATGTTTCGTGCCTACAAAAGATTGCTTACGAACACGACTCGTCACAGTTTGCGAACGAACGGCAAAACAAGGGCGAACGCGTTTGAGAATTCTGCTACGAACGATGAGCTCGTCGATGCGCATGCGCACTGCTTCAAAAGTGACCGCATACGTCGCAGTCCACTAGTGAACGTGCAAATCGAAAAGTCCCTAGTGTCAGTGGCTTAGCCAACTTATTGTCGGCGTACGTCTTTCACAAACCTTTCTAACTTTCTAACTTGACGATCCGCCTTGCTTCTCTTGCATCCTATCTCTTATATACGATTACGAAGTCATTTCCTATTCTCGTTCTCAGATTTAGCTCCAGCAACTTAGCAGACCTTTCCCCCCGACTAATGGTCATTCTTTTATCATTATTAATAACGAGGATTAAAACTGACACACGTTCCAATTCACACGAATATGAGCCATCTACTAGGGCCTGAAGCGACTGCCTGAAAACAGACGGACCAATGGACATCAACTAGCCGGCCAGTACGTCGGCCAACATGAGGACAAGAGTCTTCCAAGACAGATGCGCACCGGAAATTGCGCTTGCTGTTATTTCGTTGTCTGACGCGGAAACCCCTCCTGATGTCAACAAAATGGCGTTTAGTGCTCGTTCCGTGAAGCTGGAGCTGTGAAAATGTGGCCAAGCAGAGTATCCATTTAAACAACGATCATGTCACGGTGTCGTAATCGAGTGGGTTATTGATTTCAAGTTCTGTCGCCCGTAGCGAAAGGTTCGACTCCCCGCGCTCCCGTGTCCGCCATGTTGTTCTTGACCCCGCGCGTCATCGAAGGTCACGGAAAGCGCCCGGGGGTGACACCCTGTGAATGGAAGTCGGGTACTATTTCATAGTCATGATGTTAGCGAGAGCGAGACAACCAATGCCCGATCTTCCTCGCACGGTCTCTTGTCCACATCACGGAGCTGAGGCATGAAAATGTCACCGGCTCGGCAACATCTAGTGGCAGATTTAAGTCGATACGCCGGGCATTTTTTTCTTCGCTTTTCCTGTCCCTATTTTTTAGCACAATCGACGTTAGATATTGCCTATACTCTGTTTATCTTTCTCAGGTCGACACAAATGCGTGCGCTGTACGAACTCAAGTTTAGGAGGCTAGAATTACAACCTCCCAGAAAGAAATTGGAAATAGAGACGATTAGCGCTCTGAGGATTAAATTTTCCCTCACAAAAGCCTTGTCATAACGAAGAGTATCTTCGATGCATGGTATATAACCTTGCCGTTGCCCAGTAACTTATAGCTAATTAGTAAGGCGTCTTTTTGCGGCTTAGCCCGCACTTACATATCGGGAAGAAGAAAAAAAAAACGATCGTCATATTTCCACAGACTCTAGTAATTAAATGTAGGTGATAACACTTTTACGAATAAGAGAAAAGGAAAGTGGGAGAAAGGCAGAGAGAACTGGATGGTTGCAGAAATGCACGTGTGAGCTAAGTACCGTCTTTGTGTCTTCAATATCCCTAATTATATACGATTTGATACCATTAAAGTGTATATTATTTTCTAAGAATAATGGAATGGATATGTCCCCATGAAAAAAATAGAAAGGGGTGAAACTCGAATGGTAGGAGCTATTTGAAAGACATTTACCAGCAACAAGATGAAAATTGTAACGTCTAGCTATGTATAACATTAACATACTGTTCTCGTCTCATATTATTCGGTTACGTTCGGTTTAATTTGTTTCCTTTTTATCAATTGTCATAAGAATTAAGGCGGTGTAATGTTATGATTATACAACAATTCAATCATACTGTCTACAGCCAATCGCACCCTTTACGACCCGACTTCAATCCGATTATTGAAGAATTTGCAGAAGCATTGGTTTGATGCAAACATTCAAACGTCTGAAACCATAATGATCAAAGATCTGAATAGTCAAGTGATTAATACAACTTAAATTTCAAGGAATTTCATGCTTCCTGTGGGGAGGAAGCGCCAAATCGGCTCAGAATCGTAGTGACCTCAGACCTGTCGTGCGATTGTCTAAGATTTGACACCGATTCGGCTTATATTCCAACTAAGGCTTAATTGCAGGAATATTCCGGTTGCTATAGTATTTTTATGATTATTTGGATCCTAAACCACGAAAGTGATGTTTGTGTAGATTTCCATGTTTAATATAATTGCAATTGCTTCGCAATTCGAATCGCAGGAGGATCGTAAGGTGTGCGGTGGGCTTACGGTAAGAGAGTAATACGATAAGCCGTACGTTATTCAGCGAGGTTCAGAATTAACGTTTATTATATAGTTACCACTCGAATATATTTCAATAAAACAAATTTCTATACTGTGCTTATGTTGATTAGCCTTTATCTCACTCTCTTTCCCCCTCTCTCTCTCTCCCATCTCCCCCCCCCCTATCTCTCTCTCTCTCTCTCTCTCTCCCCCCTCTCTCTCTCTCTCTCTCTCCCCCCATTCTTTCTCTTAGCTCCTTTTATTATATTAATGATTTTAAAAGCTCTCTATCTGTAAAGCGCTTACTCGGACATCGTAGATTTATCAAGCGCTATATAAAGCCATAGTAGTAGTAGTAGTAGTAGTAGTAGTAGTAGTAGTAGTAGTTGTAGTAGTAGTAGTAATAGTAGTAGAAGATGATGTTGTATTTTTTGCAATTTTAAGATGGTGCAATAAGATTGTCCTAACTTTTGAATTACGGAAAAAATTGATGTATGTTGACTGAACTTCTCAAGACTAAAATTATTTAATTATAATCGTAAAAAGCAAAAGAAGTAATCTATGACTTGCATTCGTTATTATTTAGCCGTCTAAAGCTTTAGACATTAACATTTTGTGCTTTTAAATTTAATATTTTATTTGCATCATTATTTTTGTTATGTCTAATATTGAGATGTTAAACAAAATTGTATTGGTTATCAATAAATGTTTGGCTATATGAAAAACAAATACGCAGTTTACTAGGCCTTCAGACCTATCCTACATCATACACCTCTCGAATGTAAAATTACAATCATTTTCGATTATCATGATTATTATATCGTATGAATTCTACATAACAGTTGCAATAAAAACCGTACGTATAGATACGACCACCACAATGAAACATCGTGTGGGGGAAGCAAGAAATTAAATTTCTCTTTGACTAGAAGGATTTTTTTTTTTTTTTTTTTTTTGTAGCTCCTGGATCAAACGCAACTTTAATGAATGACCAGTTTCTTAATGTCCCTTTGTTAAACGTTAAACCACTGGCTATTCATTTAATACTCGATTGAAAGGAATGCAATATTCATAAGGGCCTATTCATATTTCCGATTTTCTCATATTTTGATGAATTTGCGTCACGCTAACAGGGCACGCGAAACGTTGACCACATCATAATGACATCCCATGTTGATGAAGAAACAAAACATATATTCGACAAATCGTCCTTGTTTTCACGAAGTGACGGTAGTGATGAAAATCGTAACGCAAAGTGAATGCAATTTTTTTTCACTACCGTCACTTCGTGAAAACAGCGACGAAATGTTTGGTTTCATTATCGACTATGATTGATAACTTTATGTTAAATCGGCACGCGAGGATTTGCCGCAACGTAACGACCGCTATTCTTGTATATCATGTACATAGTGTCTCATGAAAATGCACAATCCGAAATACTTACATATAATTGTTTAGTTGGTGTTTGCATTGATACTGCACAGATAGCGGGGTGTGATATGGTATGTACCCCCCCCCCCCCCCCATGAAGAGTTTTAGTTGGGGGTAGCCAGTGCAATCACCCCCCTAGGTTTCAGGGCTCCCTCGCGAGAAAAGGAAAAAAATGCGTGTAATTATTCTGCACTATAACGGTGTATGAATTGCTTTCCAATGCACTAAAATGCTAATAGCATTTTCTCACTCGGTCATTTATCTCGTTCGAACATCATTAGACGCATACGTTTACTAACAGGTTGTGGCTACAAAACGTCTTTGTGTTACCTCTTTACAAAAGTAGGGGGCAAATCGTGTGTTTTTCCTGTCCGATCTGGTATTTCATTTGTTATGCACATCATCATTCAATTTGCATTATAACCATTAAAAAACATTTCTAGTGCTCTAAAATACAAATTATAGGTGCCAAAAGCGAGGGGTAGATGTTACCCTCTATCCAGGGGCGGCTAAATCGTTTTTTGCCTCTTCACAAGTCCACAATTTTGCAGTATAGCGATTACCTTTCTAGAGTGCTGCATGAATGCAGCATTTTCAGCTAGCAATAACCTCTACTTCTTGTTTGTGGTGAGCGATTTAGACCTCTAGCAATCAAGACCTCAAATTAAGACTAAAGAAGAAGAAAAAGGGAATTTATGTCATATAATTTTGATGTAAGGCACCTCTAAAAGGCCTTAATTTTTCTCTTATAAAATGCAAAGTTTCAACATTGCAATCATAGATTTTTCCCGCTCAGTTGTTACACTTCCTCGCAAATTAATGAATACATTGTTTCTTGTACTCTACAAGCCCTCGATCCCAAGGCTCTGCATAGAGTGGGTGAGGGGGTGGGGTGAGAGCAGGTTTTTACATCTACAAACCCCCCCCCCCCCCCCTCCTAGCAAGACAAAATAATGATATTACATCAATCATTTGCAGTACGACCATGGAAGAGGTTTATATTACTCTAAAATATTGTACAGAGTTTCGTTATTCAGAACTCTACATTTTCTACCTCGGTCGCTATGCTTCCTCGCATATCAAAATAAACAATGTAACTTGTATTAAGACTGTACATTAGAAACGCAGTCTTCCTCTATAAAGGGGAGGAGGCAAACTCATTTATATATGAATGTTTCTTATCATTGTCCAAACTCGAACGCGGCATGTGGGGAAGGGGGATGGGGAAGATGCCCCCTCGAATGAGGGGATGGGACAAAATCTAATTAGTTCCCCTTTCACTGTATAGACAAAAAGCTCCAACACTTGTGTATGGGGTGCGAATGTATGTGTGTTTTGTTTGTTTTAGTCTGTACAATTAATTATGTTTACATTAATCATCCCCCCCCCCCCACACACACACGATTGGGGACCTGTCTACGCCTCTGTTACTGCACAACACTGTATGAGAATGATAACCTTACGATTGAGAACATTTAGACAAGGTTTAATTTTGAAATGTTTCATTTCTGTAATCAAACGTAATTATAGTATATGATGTAATTAGATATGATTTTATGATGATTCGGCATACAAGAACTTACCACAATTCAACGGGGACAATTTGTGTATATCGTTTCTAATGAAGGTTTTTGGAATGAAGTTTATATATGCATGTACCTTCTTGATAGCAAACGTATGAATGCGAACATGACAGACGAGAATAAAGTTCGACAGTTTTTGTTTTCTATGATCGGGTACTCGAGAACTTACCGCAACAAAACGACCGCCATTCTTGTATAGAGTGTCTCATGAAAATCATATGGCAGATTTGCGTTGAAGAAATAATTACTTAGATTAATCAGTTCGAATTGGTAAACTGCGCTATGAAATAGGAAGCATTGGAAACTTTTAGATGGTTTTGACATCGGTCTCGAAGGAGTCTCTTTGTGTTATGACGTTTATCTTTGAGAGTTGGGGATTTATCAACCTTTTATTCGTTATCATAAGTTCCTCCTTTTCACATCAAAAAATGTTCTTTCATTTAAATTTTGTTATTTCATTCCCTTTTCCTTTTCTCCAATTGTCTTTCATCAGTTTACCCTTCCCGATATATAACCTTCTTCTACGTATTTTCTATATTCTCTGCATTTTCTACTACTATTCAACATATTATCCTAGGCTTGGAGGGAATAAAAAGCAAAATGCCCTCCCCCCCCCCCCCCCCCCCCACACACACACACACGTAGAAATGGACACCACGCGTATTCTGAAATGAATGTCCAACCCGCTAGGTCTTCCCGTAATTGGTATCTCTCTCCAAAGGTTTCCTTTTTCTTTAGATCTTCTGTCCTTTTTTGACGTAACAAAGGAACGTGTAAACAATAAGATGTCGCGAGCGGCACGCGAACCTCGAGAGGATGTCATTGGGGGGGGGGGGGGGGAGAAGAAGAAGAAGAAGAAAAAAAAGCATCACAGATAATCAATGAGGATTCAGACCTAGACAATTCTCGGAGAAAATGACCAAACCTGTAACAAAAGTGTTGATGTTTGTTGACTCGACAATTCAATTCTGACATAATGATGGTGATGACAGCGAAACATGGTCCAAATATCTGCCAAAAATCATTACCCATTGACAAAGAGTATACCCAGCGGGGACACCTAATTATGACCCGTTTCTACACGATTAAGGTAACATGACAGAAAGGGTGTTTGAAAAGTCTTCACCCCACTAATAGTTTGGTTCTTCATTTTATCCTAAGCCTCTTCTTCAAGTCTTTTCCACCAGGAGCAGTCAATGATGATAATTTGGGATAATCCTATCGCGGAGCTGGGTTTAAGGGCTTTGTTTGCGTCTCGTGAAAGTGTCGGAGCGTCCCCTTTTGTAAAAGACTCGGCATGTTTGTTACTTTGTCCAAAGCTATCTATGGAATTGGATAATTGGTGATTATGGTTTGTTTACAGAGGAATGAACAACACAAATTTAACGGCTTCACCTTTTAGGGTTAGAAAAAAAAATGCACAACCTTCTGGAGCTAATTCAACAAAAGCTTGTTAAAAGTACTACGATACCCCCAAAATATTATAAGAGCAGTACCAACATAAATTTATTATCAAATTAAGACTTGGTTGCTCTTATATGCACTTTCGTTGTGTGTGTGGTCTTACATACACACTGTAGATACCGATACCGTGTTACATTAAAAATAACACTATGTCTTTTTATGATTATCACTGAAAGTTCTTTGCCAACATTTGTTTTATTAAAAAGTTTTATATAATAAAAATGAATAACTGGAGTTGTGATGTGTGAGACAAAAATACGAACGCTTTATTCACATATAGATTGCAAAAACCATGCTTAAACATGTTAAAATCGCACGTATTTTAGCACTAAAATAATTGATAAAGGTCTACAAACGCAATAATATTATTTTGAGGATCAACACCTACGTATTTATGTAGAGTTATGGTCACTTAAGAAGCCATGTCAACATTAATCTTGCAAACAGTGGATACATTAATATACCAATGGCTTTGTTATCTAGTCATATTATAATTCTGTCCGAAGTGTCAGAGGATTATGTATGTGTTAAGTTCTTAAAGGCACACTGCCATACTTGTAGCTACTTGCTCCTTCTATATAGAAAACTTCCCCAATCGGTGCCTGTTGGTCCCCCATGATCCTCTTTTTCTTATGTTAAATGAGAGCTGAGTTAATGAGATAGCCACCTGTCACAGTGACCTCGATGGCTCTCTGTGTGGTCTAATCCCTTCTGGCCCAGTAGTGGTGACGGTCTTTAAATAGCATATGGTAATCAGCTCGGAAAAAATAAAAATACAATCCATGTTCCTGAATATTAATTAATTTGAAATTAAATAATCATGAATATGACACGCTCTCATCTTTATCAAAACAAACACATGAAAATGTTGTTCACGTATTCGCTACAGTCATGGCTATAGTATAACAGGTGTATCTATGCTATAATCATATACAAGTAATCGTGGACAAATTAATGGCTAAGAAATATCTATCGAATCACTGCATTTCTGTGATGATTCTGTACTCGATGTGGTTTATAAAGTCAGTTCAAACTGGCATGTCCATTGATCTTAGGGGCTGGGTGGGGACATTTCACGCAAGGTATCGTTCATGTAAAATATTTGTGTTCCCTTTATTTCAGTCTGAAACTAAGTGCTTATTTATATCAAGTTCAATCATGATTCCTCAAAGAAAGATAGAATGTAGGAAACAGATTATTTGCACCAACGCGAGGCAAAATCAGAAGGATAAACCCCAAAATATATATTGTGACTTTTGAACAGGCTCCAGATAAATTTACTGCGCTCCTCGATTAATTTTCCCCATTGTGAAAGTGCGCCATCTATGTCCGGGTCAATGCATTCGTCAACTCGATGCGTATCGCTGAACAAGAAGGATGGGTTAATGAAAAAAAGGGAGAGAGTGAAAGAGAAAGAGTGAGAGTGGCGAAGGAAAGTCCGGTCGATAGTTATCATGGGTGGTGTGTGGGGTGGTAATACGCCTTCTGTTTTGCCAGAGATAAAAGCACCCTCTCTCTAATTGGCCAATCGGGTTTGCCCCTCTCCCCCACAAAGCAGAGGAGAGATTATATAAGGGGACGACTTTCCCTTCCTGAGGTAGAGCTCTGCTAGTTAACGGGACACACCCGACACCCTCTCCTTTTTCATCGGAAATAATCTTCGATACATTTTCTTCTATTGATACCAACTTGCGAATTTTGATTTTGCCTTGAACATCTTCTGTTAAGCATATTCAGAACTTTTTATTCCGTTTGCTGAGGAAAAAAAAGACGATCAAAAGTGATATATGAGAATTCAACTTTATGAACTTGATCTATGTTTTTCGATTCATATTTGAGCTGGAAATAATCTTCATCGGACGTTCATCAGTGAGGAGGTGAAAGGAAATTATTTCATTTGAGTCGGAGGAAAGAATTTTATTTTCTTCACCACGATTGGAGGAGGAGGACCATTGTTCTGTTTCTCTACTGAGCCTATAGAGGATGGGTCAACAGCGTTTTGTCAAATTAGAGGTATGTATAATCACCATTTATCTTTGTGTTGTTTGGTTAATTACAAGAAAACGTGATTGCCATTTATGCCATTTAGTTCAGGGAAGTAAATGTTTATGATATTGTATAAACCAAAAACAAAATTGATATTACGTTATTTCTAGTTTCAAAGTAATTTGTTTATGTAGTATCTTTTATTCGTTAATCGTTATGTAATCTTTTAATAATTATTTTAACCTTTTCTGTGAAATGTATTCGTTTCTTTCATCCTTTCGACCAATCCATCATCATTTTTGTTCTACCCCCTTCTCTCTCTCTCTCTCTCTGTCTGTCTCTCTGTGTCTGTCTCTGTCTGTCTCTCTCTCTCCCTGTCTGTCTGTCTGTCTGTCTCTCTCTCTCTCTCTCTCTCTCTCTCTCTCTCTCTCTCTCGCTCTTTTCAACTCCTAACTCTCTCCCATTTATTCAAACCTGTCTTTTTCTGCCTCGTTCTCTCCCTGTCCATCTCCCTCCCTTTTTGTACCGACATATCTACCCTTTATTTCTCCCAAGTCTCTTTATCTCTCTATTGTCATTTATATACATTGTTTGTGTGTCACTCTATGAATAATAATATAATAAATAACCCCCATCTTTATTTACTTCTGAGTTATAACAATACTTCGCTGTATAATTATGTTGAATAGAAAGAGGGGAAAGACATAGAGAGTGAGAAACTGAGCAAGGGCCTGGCAAGAAGATAGGGGGTAAAGAGAAAGAAAAGAGAGAGAGAGAGAGATAGAGATGAAAAGAGGGAAAGAGAGAGATAGAGAGAGAGAGAGAGAGAGAGAGAGAGAGAGAGAGAGAGAGAGATTCTGACGGCGAGGAAAATGTTCTTAAGTACGTGATTGTGATTTAATGCATTCAAACAAACCTCTGGAATGGTTGAGATCTTTATTTTGAAGAAAAAAACGTGCCTGCTTTGAGTTCACAGGAGTGCCCTGGAGTTTTGGATCAAAACAATTAATATTAAAATAGCTAGCTTATTTGCAGATTTTATATATTAACCTTTGTCCCTAAGCACATGTGCCCTTCTCCAGCGACAGAAAGATTTTAGTGTCCACATCATTTTAAGAGTCAAAAGGCCTCTATAGACGGCTGGCGACCACAAAGACTGCCACCAGTGTTTAATAAATTGTTGTTTGCGCCCTCTTGCGGCGAAAATTAATTTCATTGTATTATGTGTGTTGGGGTTTGTGTGTACAATAGGTGACATTGGTGTCCGGTCGTGTGTATACATAAGTCGTGTTATGCAGCAGGCGCTGAGCGAACACTGAAAATTGGCATTTGTTATTTGTTGATATTGGTGTTGAAAGGGATGGTGAAGAAATAAAGTTGGGAGTCAGACTCGATTAGAATTTATTATTTTTCTGTTATAAAGTACTGATTTACTACATTTTTAGGTGATTTCTGCTATATATTTTACCCATCTCCTTGCCCCCTCCCCCCCCCCCTCTCTATATATATATATCTTTCTCTCGCTCTCTGTCGCTAATTTCTCATCTCTCTCTCTCACTATCTTCCCAGTCTTATATATTTCTCTGTCATATGTGTTACCTCTTTTCCACTTATTTTCACCCTTCTAAATTTCGGAAAATAATGCCCAGGCCAACTTAAATAGGCTTACTTTAGGATCTATGTCATTTTCAAGGTAGAAAACTGCGTAATAGATAATAAATGAATTCAAAATAGACTGAAATGTTTTTATTCCAAATCATTTGGGGATTCACAGAGCTGCATGAATAAATCTGCTCTGAATACTCATTTAAAATAGGAAGAAAGTCTGTAAACTGTGTTGTTAATTGAAAACATAAGATTGGGACCACATACGAATAAACAAAAGTGACAGGTATAAATGGGATGAATGCCAATACCATAGAAATGAAGCAAGCATCCTTGATTAAAAAGAATCAAATGAAAAGAAGAAAGCGGTGGAGAGAGAAATATCTAGAATACTATGGATGAATACAGAGAGAATTCGGGGGGGGGGCAGTGATATGAGGAGTATCTGAAAATCAGACAGAGAAAGAGAGTTGTGTTTGTTGAATGGACGCGAGTGAGTGAGAAAAAGAGATGGGAGATTAAAAGTACTTTCTCTGTTCTCAGTTAATTACACGTGTAGCGTGCCCCCTTTTTTCACAAGAGGGCCAACCGGGAGAGATAAATGCGACTCAGTTGGGGTTGCGCGTTATGTAGGCCGTCCACATCCCTTTCTTTAGTTCTCCAAATTTTCGCACCCTTCTTATTATGTGGAACAAGGTAAGCGTCAAGTTCTATTTGAACGGAACAAAAAGTAAAGCATACTTCATGCGATAGAAAGAAAAAAAATCAGAGCGCGTTCTTTCGCTTGAGATGCGAATTGGTTCATTAGCTCGACCTCTCTGCGACTCCAAGCGACGATTAGCAATGAGGTTGGAGGGAGGGGAGAGTATCTAGACTCGTCAACTATATAGGGCGTCAATTTTCTGTAATTAAGGCTTTGTTTGCACTCGACTGTAAGTGCGAGTCCTTTGTTGGCATTCAACTTTGGAGGAGGACAATAATCGGTGAAGTCAACCCAAAGGTGTAGCCTTTCAATCCGAATTGCCGCCCCCTTTATTCGAGCCCTTTCAACTCTTCTTCGTTTTAATTTTGGAGATTGGAGAGGAGCGTGCGGTAGTTATTGGGCACATACACAACATTCACTTGACATGATTATCTACATGGACGTCTCACGTGAGATTAGAATTTACCGGTTTACCTCATTGAATCCATTACCGGGGCTTGCTTGCACCTCCAATCAACTTTTTTTTTTCTGCTCAGAGAGTGTCTCATGGTTCACACATTTTCTGATGATGATATTATGGACGCTGCCGTAGGCTTTCGAATTTGACGCCGGGTGAATAATGTTAGATCTTATGTTATGGGTAACATATTTTAAGGGACAAAACTGACACATTTAAACGAAATATAGAAATCTGGAAATTTTCTCAAAGCAGATCAGTCGACTTCCCAAAAGCTTTCGATGGTTCTGTGAATATTCGCCGATAAGCCTGTCGTCTTCTCACTGGGTTGGGTATCCTAGAGTGAGCTTCCATGGCGTCGATGTTTATGCCTGTCAACTCCTTCTATAACCCCCTAATGAGAATATACCCTCAAGATTGACAGTAGAATAAAGAAATCTAATCGACAAAGCCTTTTCTATCCCAATAATCCAAACTACCGTCGCGCAAGAAGTGACACCTGTTAATCGCTAGGTTAGTAGTCGAGCAAAGGCAAAGACCTCCCCCGGAGCTGCGGGGTAAGGTTATCGTCACCCTCCCGTACTCCCTATACCAAACCTAGCCCCAACTGCCAAGTCAGGCGTATTGAAATGTATACAATGTTTGTCAGGTGGGAAGGCCGGATTTCTTTGCGATTGTTGCCCGAAATTTTGACAGGCGATCGCTGAAAGTTGAGGTTTTCTGTTTCGATTTTGCCCCTGAAAAAAAGTTTTTGCGGCATAATAGGAATCCATGGGCCGTTTAGCAGCGGGGACATGACGGCCGATAGCCCCGAACACACGCGCTTCTTTCTGCTTCTCATCGTCACTGGAATAACAAATACACAACGTGCGCCGACTCTTTCTTCATTCCATCGTCGCTTTTTCTATCGTTACTTTCCACTTTTTTTCCACGCAAGTTCATTAAAAGTTTCAGGAGAAATTCATCCGTATCTCCTGCTTGTGATTTCCAAGGGAGGTATAACAATAGAGGTTGGCCTATTGTTTATATGCAAATGAGTTGATGACGTCATATCAATGTGATATGTGTGTATATGTCTCCCTATATTGAGCGTGGATCAAATCATTTTGTGTTTGAACAAATGCCGAGTAAAACGTACGGGACATTTACATTGACGTTCTCCATTACGAACGACATTTGTTTTACAGGAAAGCCAATATGCACTGAATATGGCTATATCATGATATTGAAGTGATTACGTCACCCCATATGCAAATTAGATTTGACGCCTGGGTATGGTATAATTTGCATATATTTGACAAATTTATGTATCAGAGCACACGTATGCCAAATTTCATTACATTTGAAAAAAGTTTTCTGCGTTTTTGGATATGTTTAATATTTTCAATTTTTGCGTATGATGCTACATATAGATACAATAGAAAACAAAGGAATTTTCCCTTTTGACGAATTGTATGCTAATTAACCCCATAATTAGGGGTCAAAGTTGACTAATTGCATAGTCCTGTCGAACTGAATGTCTAGCAATGCTTATTTGTCTAAAAATAAATCATATTTGCAGCAAAATTGTGAGAAATCGCGCGGCTAAGTCAGAATTTTCCAGGTTTTTCCAATATTTCACGTTGGCTCGAACTGCGTACATTACGTCATCGTCACCCCTCGTGATCAATATGCTAATGAGCCCTGACTGTGTGTTAATCATCTGAAACAAACGCTACGGATGCCCTTACGTGTGTTCAAGGCAATTTTCAATTGATTTAGCTTGCAAAACTTCTTAAATATCGAGAATAAAAATGGGAATCTCAACTATTGAAGGCTCATTTCTCGATGTATAATATAATATGTGTATACATGTATACAGTAGGGATGTAATTGATGACGTCATATGCTAATTAACTTAATTGGAATGACGTAATAGAGCTATGAAGGTGCCATAAGCATAAGCGTGGAATTTGACGCTTTTCACTTGAGGGAAATATCAAAATACCGAAATAGCAACGCGAGAAATCCAAATTTCTAACTGATAACCAGCTCGCAATACCGATAAAGAACAAATTTATCATGAAGTGAATATTAATCGACACCCTATGTGTATTATGCAAATTAGGTAGTGCCTTAACTAACACTTGTAATTACGTGAATAATGATACAATAAAGTACGTGTAAACATTGACTTTTGACGACATTAAGCCCTGATTTTCTGAAAAAATCGACTAAATTGTCCAAATTTTAGTAAATTTTAGACAATTTTGAACACATGTACTACATGTATATAGGCATAGGTAGCATGATATGACCTCGCCTGACCTTTGGGACATCCCTTATGCAAATTAGTTACGTCATAATGTCGTGATTTAGGTATGACTCTATCGTGTTTTGCTACGTTCGATACATTTATCCGAAAAATAAACAAAAATATATCCTGGTCTTCGTGAGTTGTACATTTTGTGTTCATCGGGTGACGAGCTCCCACAAATATTGGATTTCAAAGATAAACATTAAAAACGGGTGACGTCACCATTTATAATAAGTAACAAAGCGATATAGGATAACAACGGCAATTGAGTTTTGTTAACTAGAGATAGTCCGCTAAGTATGCTCGGGATTTCAATGCATTTTGACTAATTATCATCATTTTGTCATCAAATTTGCAATTTTATGCATTTTTCATGCATGAAATGTCTCCAAAATGGCGTCTCAAGTTAACGAGACGTTTTAACAAGGGCAAATGCCGAGCGCTGGAAACCACGTGATTATGTAAATGATGCCTATTGTGAGGACTGAGTGCCACACTCCCATGTCTGCTGCGTCTGTCAAGAGGCAAAGTGATGAATTTTTCCCATTAATTTTTATAAAAGTAGAAGAAAACGTTGGCTAATCTGATAAATTTGCCTCGTGAAATGGGCAGGTCGTCACACAGAGCGGTCCATACTGCAGGTCTGGTGTCTGGCGGGCTGCCGGACTCACGTATGCAAATCGATCTTGGTCCCCCCCCCCCCCTTATGAAACTTTCCTGGTCTTAAAATGCGCCTTATTTCCGCGCTTCTCTTTGATTGATTTCTTCCAACTTTATTGAAATAATATTTGGAGAAGAGAAAAAATGGACGACTAAAACAGGAAAGATCGGTCGGCACGACGTCCTCGCTATTCTCATATTGTCAGGGACCTGCCGCGCCGTCTGCATAGGGTTACTCCTGTCATATGCAAATTAATTGTTAGCTCCGTGCACCTGTTTTCACCCATTTGAACATCGAGAAATTGTTAACATAAGAAATAAAAGCTGAAGAAAAAGAACGTCGGGGTTTTTCTCTCTCTTTCTCTAATTTTTGAGCGATGTTTGATTGAAAGTTTGACTGCGGTAAGTCGAACAGATTGCGCATTGCAGGCGGCTTAGTACGCACGCGGCTAACTCTGGCAATGTGAGGACATCGTATTCCATGCTGGACGAGCTCTCTCTCTCTCTAGCAATGACTGACCCCCGCTCAATCAGCGGTCCGTAGAAGAAAGCACTTGCAAAGACCGGAGCGTGCGACCACGCGACAACCCTGTCGCTCACCATCGCTCACCATTCTCTTTCCAATGACAACTTTAATTAGGCACACTTGCTGACTACAAATCTAGCTTGATAAGTCACTATGGGTCGTAAGAGGATGTATACTTCTTAAAGTTTACGACCAAATCACTGGTAGTATTTAATTTACTTTTGTTTCACAAAGCCACAGCTTGATTTTAAAATCATTGGTGATGGAGAAAAAAAATCAGTGCCGGAGAATTATGTGGCCTACAAGTGTGTCATTTGGCTCGGTAAGGACGAATGCGTGAGAGCAATAAAAGGGAGCGATGTGATTTGAGCTCGCCCAACGTCTATGCGTAAGCGAGCAACTAACAACCAATGAACACAGTGAAAAACATAAAACCGCGCGAAAGAAAAAAAAGAAAAGAAAAACCCTGGCATATGGCTTCGAGTCGGTCCTCCTCACTGCCACAGCCCCGGAGTAACAAAGTGACTCCCGGCCATGCACTCGGATAGCATTGTCTCGGTCACCCTTATATTATACTCGCGGACAATAATGTGCATGGCGCAAGCAAGCACACTGGCAAAAGGCTTGACAATTTTCTGCCTGCCATTGTTTTTGGAGATGGAATTCTTCGCACAATGGTTGCACGGTGCAGCAAGGGGAAAGCAGATGGAGGGGGAGAAACGTTGTAAGTAAACAGCATAGACTGGAGGCGAGGCAGCTTCCATGGCGCACGACCAGAGTCTCAGCAAGGGTAAGTAAACGGTGGATGACATGAAATTGAGCGGCGGAGAGCCCTACAAATAGACGGCTGCCATTTGGGGACACGTGCCTTGAGTTTGGGGTAGGCAAGCCTCCATTCGTCTACACGGTAAACATCTAGGGCACAACGCACCCTAACACTGCTGGAAATGATCGGGTCGTCCTGAATTTCTCTCGCGACGTACGCTCCTGAACAATGAACGATCTAAGTCTAACGACAGGTGAAATGGTACGAAGTCGACAGATCGCCACGTGAATGATTAATGCTACCAAAGTACCCCTAATTAAGTCTCAAATTTAACCATCTTGAAAGAGGAGGTGTTTATTACTGATTTACTGCGGAGCGAAACCCCAGGTGTGGTATTGTGAGTGAACAAGCAATAGGAACCGATGCACAGATTGAGCGCGTCACGAAATTGTCGATTTCCTTCCGTTGAGTACAGGAAAGTCAATAAATGTGACTTAATGTGAGTAAACTGAGGCTAGCACCAACCATTTCACCGCTCCACCGCCGAAATCCATCCGAGACTCTAAGCGCGCGAGGCGAGAAAAGGGCGAAAGCGAGCAGCAAAGTCCTTCCATTTAGCCCGAATCCTGTCAAAACTTTTTCAAAAGCAGCGCGGAAAAGTTTTGACGCATGCGCATGGGCAGAAATAATAGGTTGTGTGTTTATGCATACTCTGTATAGTGAGCTCGAGCTGCTCGTGCGAATCTATTTCATACTTCTGTCAATAATTCCCGGAGCCGACGCACGTCATACCTTACACTGGCATGGCAATACTCCGCACTAATCTTACATGTATAAAAACCAACACAGAAATCTTGGCCTTTTCTCTTTTTTCCCCCCTTTCTTTAACCCTCTCTGATTCTTATCTGCTATTTCTATCATGCTTTCATCTCGGTTGTCGACGATGGCTTATTCTTCTTGAGTTGTTTGGGGGCACGGTAGATCGGGTCTCTGTCTAACTGCGGCTGACAGTCCACACAAGAATAATTGATTCCTCCTTTGATGTGAGGTGTAGTCGTGTACTCGCCGCATACGCACCTTATTGCTTAATCTCTTTTGTAAGCTATTGTCGAGCAAGGCGGTTTTGATTGCTCGTTGACATTGCGTGTACGCCGAAAGGAAAACATTAGAAGGGGGCCAACTGCCTCCTTTTGGAGAGACAAAAGATGAATAATGAAGATGATTGATTCATGGCGATACCAACGACTCCACGAGAATATGGTCTGGGGGCGCTATAGGTCTAAGCCTGTTCAAAGCGCTCTGAATGCCTCGCCTTAAAATGTATAACTTCGAAGAAATTGATAAAACGCTGGGGAAAGGGTTAGTGGAAAGTGGGGCAAAAAAGGGTGGTATCTTTATCTATTTAGGCACCTAATTGAGCAGAAAAGTTAGCCTCATTTCGGCGAGCAACAAAAGGGAGTGGATATTATTGGGGGCAGGCACCCCTCTCGCAAAGCTTAAAGCTCCCCTCATAATGTCAGACACCCTCCCGTCTTGAAGATTCCATGCAACTTTTAAATCCCTGCCTCGCACCTCAGTGTTGTGATCCTCGCTAATCTCTACTCCATTAGAGTCACTTGCTGTAATTTCCCAACTTTCTAAATCCAGCCCCTTGCCAAATCTTCTTTCATGCCGTCACTCAATCAGATGGAGGAGAAGGCTGGCAGGAGCCGTCCAGACATTAAGTCAAGTTGGCCTTTAGACAACTCAAAGCAGGTTGATCAGCTTTACTCCATGTGTCATTGTCAACGGGCCCGTCTGGGCATTGTCTCTTGGCTACAAACTTGGATTGGAGCAGCGCCTGTGGAAGAGTTTTTTTTTCTAAACTAGAGAGAGAGAGAGAGGGGGAGGGGTGAGGGACCTATCCCTACAATACATCACTACTATAATACGACCAGTCCCCGCGTGCGCCCACTCGCGTTCAACCATATCGTCCTCTCTCTCTCTCTCTAACCCCCCCCCCCCCCCGCCCCCCTCAAAACATTGCCCTCCGCTCTCTCCCCTCTTCATTCCTGCTCGGTCCGCCACGCACCATTATAGCCAAACCTCGGCCCTCTCTACCACCCTCTCTCACCCCACTCCGCCTGCCAATAAAAGAGCCAGTCACAATCGGAGCGACGCATCATTTGCATCCTCTCCATGATAACAAGTCATCCCGACTCTCTCTCTTCCTCATCATCACGTCGTTAAGGGGAGATTCTCTTCTATTGGCTTCTCTTTAAACCATCTTCTGCCAACCAACCTGTCGTTGGTTCAGTCCCTCGCGTGGAAAATTTGCCATCTGGAGCAGATTGGGGACAAATTTGGCTTCTAACCAAATGATAGATTTGAACAGATTGGATCCACCTGTTACTTTTTTTTAAATAAGAGCTATTTGATATTGGACTACAGGTGTTAAGATTTTGCATCACTCCGCATACTCACACAGGTAAGGTTCTCGTTTCCATTCTCTTGCTCTCTTTTCAATAATCCTTTTCTAAATAACATCCACTTACCACAACTTGGCTCTTCTATGGTTCTTCATAAAGCGTATTTACCTATTTATTCTAATTTCTCTGTACTATTCTATTCAAGGATTGTATCATTTGATTTAACTTGAAATCTATCTTCACATTTACATGTGAACATGGGATTTCGTATCGCTCCGTTTACCGAATTCTAATTCGTTGAGTGTGCGATAAATAACAGTCTTCGATTATTTCCACCATGTATTCATATCACATATCTGAATCAACTTGTTATTGCGTTACAGCACTACTCAAGTGAATTAAAACAACTTGAAACCCATCTCATATTCACCACATTAATTCAATTTGGTTTCGTTCAAGCAAAGCCTCAATATCAGCGTGTTTCGTTTTGTTACGACAACTTTTATCAAGCATCCCCTCGCAAGTCATGAATTTCTTCATCGGTATACGATCTGGTATCCCAATCTCCTTGTCAAAAAGTCTTCCGAGAATAATCATGAGCGAATATAATTCGTGAGGAAATCACGGGTGGAACTGATTAGCAAAGTAGGCCGGTGTGCTTGCGGTGAAAATGAATATTTCAAAAGCCAAAATATTGAAGCGAAATTTATCTGCAATCGGAAGTGGCCAGTGCCTGGACGGAGTGCCGAGATGACCGCGACATTCTGCTGACCACTGCTGACCACCAGTTAAACACTTGGTCGGTGCCGGTCATCTGGTCATCTCGCGCAGGATATTGGCTCTCCACAAGATCAGATTCAGAGAAAGAGAAGAAGGCTGAGCCAGATTCTATTTCTTGAGGTCTTTCATTTTTATCAGAATTTTAGCCGATCGACTCTGTACTAAGCCTAATGATGACTTTTGTTTAATTCGTTTTGAAATATAAAAACTAATACTCTCATACTGCTCGTCTCATTCTCAATATGTTACAAAATATTAATTTGACCGATGTTTTATGCATCTATAAATGTAAACTCGCACACTTGTTGATATTCTATTATGGTCATTGGTTTGTCACATAACAAGATACTTCAACTAGCTTTTGTATCACAGTGTCTTGTATTGTTTTATTCAAATCAAATTGAGTTTGACAAGATGTCATTTTTAGCGCGTGAAGTCAGGTTTCATTACAATTTACAAGATCGTCGAGAATTTGTCTTTGATTTTCATGATTATAAAATACTTGTTTCCATGCTTAACTATTTAATCTAATCACAATGTATACAATTCGAATCATGAGTTCTACACACAAACAAATCTTTAGTAGATCAACCATTCTATAAGCATATGATAAACTCTAGCATGCCATGGATATAATTTCTTCCGCTTTCTACACTATGCCACGTGTCATACCTTTTTAATTGTATATTCCTTCTCATTTAATTTCCTCCTTCTTTGTTTTCGGTTCCTCCCGTGTGAAACAAACACTCCCTTCCTCTTCAATAATTATATTTGGATACGAGTTCTCATTCGTCTCCCACATGTTTACCCTTTGCTGTTTTGTCCATTGCCTTCCTACATTCTGCATGGAGCCTGCATTGACTGACATGTCTTGTACTTTCCAAATTTGACATGTGTCAATTTCATGACGCAAGAGCATGTACCCCATTATTTCCTATAATTCTCCTTCTTTTAAAGTGCACTCGAGAGATATTGTTGATTAATGACTTGTAAAAAGCTCTTTGGAGAGAGAGGGTGCATACACGCGCTCTATTAATCTTGTCCTACGCAGAGCGAAAGTGTGTGTTCTTTTTTTGTTAAAGTCATATTTCGTCGCCTTTTCCGCTTCTATTTTCATGCTAGTCGCAACTTCCATACTACCATATGTTGATTCTCGTTGCCATGAGTAGCTGAGCGGAGAAGTCCCTGGCACGGGTTGGTAAAGTACAAAGAGGAAAAAACAATCGACCGTCTATCTAGGGTGAATACTCGCTAGTTCTTCATTGGAATTTTAGATGCGCCCGAGTCCCCCTGTTACCCGCATACCCCAGTACAGCACCGTCAACCAGCCCGGCCGTTGCCCGTGCCGATCCCACTACCATCTGGGTTTTTCCCACGCCTTGATCTGTCAAAAAGGCGTGTAAAATCAATGCAATTTTCACGGTCTGCTCTATGCCTCCCATTCAGAACCGATTTGGCCGCTCTTTTCTCACCCTCACAATCCTCTTGAGAAAATCACTTATGAATCTATTAGGATTGTTAACAATTCACCCCACTGCGACTGGCCGTACGTACGCCTGTTCAGATTTTAAAGTCGTGCTTCGTCCCAATAAATCATGGAATACAATATTTAGAAATAAAAAACGTCAAAAAAGCGGTATGAAATATTATAAAATATCTAACTATACATATACAAATATGATCAGAAAAGAAAACGTTTTATTCAGCATTTACTGTATATCTTTCGTGTACATCGCTCTTGAAAACTCACTGTTGAAATCTAATCATAGGTCTGTCATACTTATTACTTGAGATGCTAATTTCAGTTTCCTTTGTGATAAAGAATCTCTTGATTTTGTAATAATTGCATTAATTTTTGTCGATGGCATGATAATTTTGTGTTACTTTGTCACTTTTTAAATGTCTTTTTACAAAGGCAAAATAAAATTGCTCGTTATCCGGCACCTCTTCGGTCTAAAAAGTAAAAAACATGTTCTGTAGTGTATAAAGCATTCTAGATGCGTTTTGATTGGATGGTTGATCGATGCTGGCAGCCAATCAACGAGTAGGTTTGGCTTGCGCAGGCGCTGTTCTTGAGTAGCGGAGGAAGTCACTTGGAGGGTTGATAATTTGAGGCACGCGCGCAGCGAACGCGACGAGAGATGAACTTCCGTGACCAACTGAGCAGAGAAGAGGAGGGAGAGAGAGAGGGGGGATTGGGGAAGTGGGGGGAGGGGATGGGGGGGGGGGGTGTATAGACAAGAAGAAGAAGAGGGAGAAGAAGAGAGAGATGGAAAGAAGAATTACCAAGTGAAAGAGGGTTGGAGGAGAGACAGGCGGTTTAGAATGAAAATAGTGAATGATAGATCAAAAGTGTAATAAATACAGAAAAAATGAACTGCACACAACAAAGAGAGAAAGAAAGAGAGGGAAAATGAAAGACGATGACAGAAGTGAAAACGTATATGAAACTAGAGACAAAAGAAAGATTAAGAAATGGATGGATGAAGAAAGAAGAAGAGAGAGAAATTGAAGAAGGTGAAACGGATAGACATTTACACAAAAATAGAAAGACGAGAAAGAAGGTTCGAGGTGAAACACTTTGAAATTGAATTTCTTTTCAATTGTCACGATTGTACTTTTGTAAGAGGTGTATTCAAAGGAAATAATGTTTTATTGCGACTGTAATGATTCGCATTGTTATCTCAAACAAATATTCTAATTGCCATGAATCGAAACGATGATTACATGACAAGCTTGTCATCTTCACAACTGCCTCGAATCTCAACCGCACAATAATTTGCACAGCGGAACGGCAGGGTCAGAAGGATAAAATTGAAATCACTAGCCAGTATTTGTTCTCTCATCGATCAAAACCCCACCAAATCGACCACATTGAAGATGTTGAAGAGCTCCCTAAACAATCCAATTAAATCATTTCGGATGTCGCACGAGCACGCCGCTCTATCACAGAAAAAGGATGGGATACTTTGGACAAAATAAACAGCTCTGTCTCAACGCGCGTTCTGTTTGGACAGCGTGCGTTAAGCAGTCGCTAGCCCTGCGAATAAATACACACAAACTGGACTCGCTCATTACCAACTCATTAGATTATTATTGTTTCCAGTTTGTCGTTTTCTAGAAACAGCGAAAACCTATTGAATTGGAAGATTATTGTTCAAAATCATCGATTTGCTTGACTGCTGTCGTGCTCTGCCAACTATAGTTGATTGATTGATTAGTTGAGTGTTTTCTTTTAGATTTTAGTCACTTGTTTGAAGGAAATATTGAGAATTTAATGAAGGCAAGCGAAATGCATTTAACTGAAAGGCTTCACCTTTATAGTTTGATTTTAATACGTAAGCTAACACATTGTAACTTAAAGTGAGATCATGATCGTGACAAACAGAAAGAAAGAGAAAAATTAATGAAGGATTGAGAAAGAAGGTAGATGATATTGACACTGGAAAAGATGGAAAGGAATTTGACCGACTTGATGACAATAGAAATAAAGGAAGGAGATGGATCTAGATAGATAATTTAGAAGACAATGGAGAATGGAGAGAGGGATACGTAAAAGGAGCGACACAAAGAGGAGTATGACAAAAGGAGACAGATACGGAGGGGGAAATAGAAGTAGACAGTAGAGAGAGAATGGAAGAGGATATATAAGAGAGATAGAGAGAGAGAGAGACAGAGAGAGAGAGAGAGAAGCCAGAGAGCGCTATAAATATGGTTACACAATTAATAGTTCCACCTAAACTGAAACATTGTCAAATAATACTTGTCGCGTGCACAAACATGTTCCTTATTCATATTTGTCGATTTTAGACTTTATTTACTGTGTCTACTGCTACTACTACTACTTCTACTTCTTCTTCTTCTTCTTCTTCTTCTTTTTCTTCTTCTTCTTCTTCTTCTTCTTCTTCTTCTTCTCCTTCTTTTTCTTCTTCTTCTCCATCTTTTTCTTCTTCTTCTTCTTATGATTGCTTATGTCATGATATACTTATTAACACTATTGATGATGTGACATGTCAGCAAAAATGATTAACTTGCAAACAACTATTTTCTATTCTCCTAATTAATCGAATTGTTCTCTATCTTTTCTCTTCCATCATTTGCAGGAGAAGGGCGTATCCATCATGCCAGCATTATATCCTACCCCGATGACCCGTACACTACTGAGGAGGGAACCCCCGGCTTGCGCACGCGCATTCACAAGTCATCCAACATACCCAGAGCCGTCTTCGCTGTCCCTCTACTCCAACTCTCGTTTCAACACTAATACGGAACCAGCTAACAGCAACGTGGTAGCCATAGGAACACAAGTCGCCACACCGAAGACCGAGAAACCTGCAAAGAGTCACAAACGCCGACAGCTGAGTAACTGCACCAGCTCAAAACGCGTGAAGCTTACGTCCGATGTTCCGTCCAATACTACGGCTACCATGATGCCAAAGAGAAAACGTTACCAGCGATCACGATGTCGCACACGTAGTCCTGCATGCGTCCAGAAGGTCCGTCGTCATCGTCGGCTGAAGGCCAATGATCGCGAGAGGAACCGCATGCACAATCTCAACTACGCTCTCGACGGCCTGAGGGAAGTTTTGCCCAACTTTCCAGACGACACTAAACTGACGAAAATTGAAACCCTTCGCTTCGCCCACAACTACATCTGGGCCCTGTCTCAGATGCTCAACATGGTGGACAGCAGCGAAAATGGTTGCCCAGGAACGGAGAACCCGTTCACGGCTCTTCAAGCGATGACAGGAGCAATGACGGGAACGTTGTCCGGGGGATCATCGGCAGCGAGTATGTGCCGGGTGGCGCATGAGGCGATGAGGAGCGACCAAACACAACTTTTGAGCTGCAGGTATGAGCTATCTTCTCCCACCGTTAAGGAGGAAACCCCATCTTGGGATCACTTTTACCCTGAGAGTCCCGAGTCTTCTGAGTGTTCCCCTGAGCCCCCGATGTTTTCCAAGAACACCCTTCTGCAGACGTCACCCTTCAAACGCTCCTCAAGCCAGACGACTTACATGCACAGTCGCGATGTCGTTGATCGATTAACGCCATGCGCTTGGCTAACAAATTAAAAACTTCTACATCGTTAATTTTGCTTCAAAATTACACGAATACACGCGCAACTCACAAGTGAATCTTTCCAAAGACAATAATTGTGTGCTAGACGCAACATTAAGTGTAGGCTGCAAAAGTAATACCGCCGCATTTCCAGACTATGTAATTTAATAATTTAGCAAATACGACTGTTTTTTTTAAATGAACTATCACCTTTTTAGCCATCAGATTGATTAATTTTTTCCAATTCTCATTTAATTTAATTTTATAATTTTCATGTTATACCCAATACAACGGTCTATAATTATTATGTACAACTCTTTGAATGCTTAAAATCAGTACTAACTGTCTCGTTTGATTTCACTCGATTCATCTAGGTCAGTCCTGGGGGCGTTTCACAGAACTTGTCATCAGTGACAAACGACAGTTTTCGTTATAAGCTACTGAAATCCTTGCTTCTGATTGGTTATCAACAGATTTGTCACTGATTTTTGTCATTATTCAGTGAAAAAAGGCTTTGTGAAACGGGTCCCTATTATTTTCATTTTCATAATCTTCTTGACACTAGTGCTATCTCCAAATAACACGTGCAATTTCTTCCCTCAAATCACAGTACGTTAAGATCAACTCAAACCGTCCAAAATATGCTAATCAGAATTGTTGTGGTGACTGAGGTTCAGTGTGTTTTATTTATCGTGCTCTACATATTCTACGAAAAATAAAAGTGTTGAGTAAACGTTTCAGACATTGCGACCTTACTTTTGAGATGTAAAAGTCACCTTTCTTCTGGAAACGTTTCATTCGATTCAAACTAGAGGAAAGCTTGTGTAGGGAGAAGAAAGAAACGAAAATGGATAAAGAGAAATTTATTCTGAGACAGGATTACAGAATATGTGAGATGTTAATGTTTTTTAACTCAAAAGCAATATTTTCTTAATATGGCATTTTGTTTGTACTATGTTTATAACAGAGTTTCGATTGTATATAACTGATTTCATGGTGTATTTATATTGCGCTCAAATTAAATTGATTTGTACAAATTAATGGGTGCTTGATGATTTTTTTTTTATGGATGGGTTTGTAAATATATATATATGTTTCGGGTGTATTTTATATGAAAACAACCTCATTTGGGGCAAATGTTGCAATAACAGCGTGAAATGGAACTAAATGTTTCAGTGGTTACAGTGGAAAAGAAAAAAATATACCGTAAATATGGTAAATAAAAGTTTTACTAGCAATCTGTAATATTGTAAGTTTGTTTTATGAGGTGTCATCTAACTGTTGAATAACAGTGACGTTGTGAACATGGTAACATAAATATCTACAGTGTAAAAACAAAAACGAATATGATTGTTTTGTGGGAAAGATAAGCTCATGTGTTAATTATGCAGACAATTTCATACAATTAGAAAGATCTTTCTTCTTCAACAAAGGATAAGATAACGATACAAATGTTTTCGAATAGTAGGTTTCTTTAAATGATTTTGTTATCCCTATCTTTATAACCCTCCAACTTTCAATTTGATTGATTTAAATAATATCACTTTAAATTAATGGATTTTCCTCTGTAATAGCCTACACACTTAGAAATAAGGGTGCAAATGTGGTGCAGATTTGCATCCACCTACGCGTATTTGGTAGAGGGTGCTGCTGTTGTAGCAGAGTTGTACCTTTATTTCTTGGTGTGTAGCATTGTTTTAAAGTTTCCTGTGCCTTTTTGTCAATTCAAAGTTCTTCCAATCGATTTCCCCTGATTTGAATAGTACTTTGATCCTTAGGATGGAAATCACGTGATGTTTTTATCGCTTGTAATTGGTGATTTGATCGTACATTGGACGATAATGCTGATGAATGAATAATAAACAAAGCGGGAATCGGTGCAAAATATATGAAACTTTAATGTCGTTTATATCGGCTATTTGTATTTAACGTTGATTGAGTGATAGATGAATTGATGGATGGATGGATAGATGGATGGATGGATTGATTGAATGGTGGACTGAAAGATAAGTGCTTGGACAATGTTACAAGAAGGAATGGCTAGAGAGACTGATTTAAACATGTATGACTTTATGGTATTCGATGGATGGATAGATGTATGTATATGGATATTTCAAAGGGTGGTGAATGGATAGATGGGTGGATTGATGGGTGGATGAATGGATGGATGGATGGATGGATTGATGGAAGGATGAATGGATGGATGGATGGATGGATGGATGGGTGGATGGATGGATGGATGGGTGGGTGGATGGATGGATGGATGGATGGGTGGGTGGGTGGATGGATGGATGGATAGATGGGAGGATGGATAGATGGATGGGTGGGTGGATGGATGGATGGATTGATGGAAGGATGGATGGATGGATGGATGGATGGATGGATGAATGGATGGATGGATGGGTGGGTGGGTGGGTGGATGGATGGATGGATAGATGGGAGGATGGATAGATGGATGGGTGGGTGGATGGATGGATGGATGGATTGATGGAAGGATGGATGGATGGATGGATGGATTGATATTGGATGGATGGATAGATGGATGGATGGATGGATTGATGGATGGATGGATGGATGAATGGATGGATGGATTGATGGAAGGATGGATGGATGGATGGATTGATGGATTGATGGAAGGATGGATGGATGGATAGATGGATGGATTGATGGAAGGATGGATGGATGGATGGATGGATGGATGGATGAATGGATGGATTGATGGAAGGATGGATGGATGGATGGATGGATGGATGGATGGATGGATTGATGGAAGGATTGATGGATGGATGGATGGATGGATGGATAGATGGATGGATGGATAGATGGATGGATGGATGGGTGGGTGGATGAATGGATGGATTGATGGAAGGATGGATGGATGGATGGATGGATGGATTGATGGAAGGATTGATGGATGGATGGATGGATGGATAGATGGATGGATGGATAGATGGATGGATGGATGGGTGGGTGGATGGATGGATGGATAGATGGATGGATGGATGGATAGATGGATGGATGGATAGATGGATGGATGGATGGATGGGTGGATGGATAGATGGGAGGATGGATGGATGGGAGGATGGATGGATGGATGGATGGATTGATGGAAGGATGGATGGATGGATGGATGGATGGGTGGATGGATGGATGGATGGATAGATGGGAGGATGGATAGATGGGAGGATGGGTGGATGGATGGATGGGAGGATGGATGGATGGATGGATGGATGGTTATATGGACAGATGGATGGATGGATGGGTGTGTATGGGTGAATGGTCCGTTCGTTCTTCTCCACGACTGAGGGTCATGAATATATACACCAATGCTCTCCACTGTCTCTTCTGTCTTGGTGTGTCTCTGCAATGGATCTCCTTGTCCACTCTTTAATATCATCTGTCCATGTCCTTCGCCTTTCTCTTGACCTTATCCAATTGATGCGACCCTCAATGATGTGGGTACAGAGATTTGGGGCCCTGATGACGTGTCCAAACTACTGCAGTTTCTGCTTTTCACATACTCTAAAAACTTTCGCTCAATCTCCTATTCCTCAAGGACTGACTTGTTTGTTCTTTTAGCACGTCTGTACCATTCATCTCAATTATAGACAGCTTTTTTTTATATCAGCTGCTCTCAAAATCGTAGAGGTGTTGTGGTCAAGTGGATAAGTCGTTGGACTATGGATCACAGGGTCCGCGGTTCGAGTCCCGCCACGGCACTATTGTCCTTTGGCATGATATTAATCTACATTTGCCACTCTCCACCCAGGTGTTAAATGGGTACCGATAGGAAGGAATTCCTTGAATGCTGGGAACGCCGAAGTCGGCTGCCTAGCAGAGCGGGGGGTAATAGTTGAAGCGCATTGAGCACCATGCATGGTGGATATGTGCGCTATATAAATATCCAATATTATTATTATCCAATATTAAAATTCATGCTTCACATCCATACAGTGCTAAAGGCCATACCAATTTTTTAATCAGTCTCAGTAATGCGCTTATTGGTAGCACGATCCTACGGCAGGTAACACAGTGAGCAAAGGGGACCCTGCCGAAGCTAGTCGAGCCATAATCTCATGACTATCATCTACCGTCCGGTCAATGAAAGGCTCTATAAGCATCTGAACCTGCTCGCTTGTTTTAAGGTGACGTCCCGACACTGAATATTTAACTGTTCAGGTTCTCTGGTAGATACAATGATCTTCGTCTTCTTGGCACTGATTTCCAGCTGGAACTCGCTGTAAATCCTACCCACCTCATTCAGCAGCCTCTGAAGATCGACCGGTGATGTCGTGATCTGGGACCTGTTTTACAAAACTTGTCATCAGTGACAAATGACAATCTTTGCTATAAGCTATTGAAATCCTTGATTCTGATTGGTTATCAGCAGATTTGTCACTGATTTTTGTCATTTGTCATTGAAAAAAGGCTTTGTGAACCGGGTCCCCGAACTACGTCATCTGCATAGCACAGGTTATTGGATGAGAGTTACTTTTGGAGGGAGGTCCAATAGTAACTCCCACCCCAAAAAGTGTATCTGCAGACTGTCGCATCACTTTCTCTGAATAGAAATTGAATTACATGGGTGACAAGAGACATCCCTGACGTACTCCTCCGCAATACAATCTTGTTGGTGTGACTAATCAGAGCGACAGTGCACATTCGTGGCTCCTGTTGTCTTTGGGAATGGGGGAAATGTTGACTTCGTCCAGTCTGATGGCCATTCCCTTGTCTCTAATATCTTATTGCACAGTCTACACCGAGCTCTTGTCATCATTTGGTAATCAGTCTGAATCAGTCTGCAGGTGGGTTGTCAATACCCGGGTCTTTGTCCTCTGGCAGTCACCTATATGCTTCTTCTACTTCTGATTCCAAGATGATCGGACATGGTGGCTCAGTGGTTAGAGCGTCCGCCTCATGAAGTGGGTTAGAACCCGGGCCGAGTCATACCAAAGACTTATAACAATGGGACCTTCTGCCTTCTAGCTAGGCGCTCAGCATATTAGATTGGAGAAGGGTAGTAATAACATACTATGTTATGCAGGGGCCCGCTGGAAGAACAGTTTCATAACTGAAGTGGCTACCCGGGGTGTAGCGTGGTTGAAAAAGATTCTCACCATATTCTTTACATCCTTTAGGTTGTCGTGAAGATGTTTCATGATTCGTCCCTCATTGTCCTGGATGTTCCTCTGTTTTGGCTGGAAGCCCTTTCTCAGTGCCTTGATGACAGTCTGTACCTTGTATGTGTTATGGTTTCGAAGACGATCTTCTTCTTCAGTACATTTATCTTTCAGTCATCTTGTTTTGTCTTGTCAGGCCTGTTTCTGGATTGCTTTATCTAATTGTTGATACTTCATTGCTCCATTTTCAGAAGTACACTATTTCCTTTCAGATTCCTTCGCTTGTCCATCAACATCAACAGAGTTTCCTCCGTTTTTTTTTATTTGCCTGAGTGTCTGTTTCCTACCAAGAACGTCTTCTGCAGTCGTCTTGGCAGTCTCCTAGAACACCGTACAAAGCTTCTGTAGTGTTCGCTCCTCCTCAAGCAGCCTCACTGCTTCAAATCCATTGTTTACCTTAACTACTATTAGGCCAAAAAAAAAAATCATTTGGTTGTCCTCGACCGCCCGCTCGTCATTTTCGGGCCGCTCGTATTTTTTTTTTTTTTTTTAATTCAATTTTTTTTTTTTTTAATTCATTTTTTTTTTTTAATTCAATTTTTTATGGGGGAGCAATCTTAATGCCAAACATACCATTTTATGCATTTGCAAGGATCAAAATGCGTCCCGTTGCCAGTTTGGTCTTTTCAGTACACAATTAGGTATTTATTAAACTTGCCATTTTTATTTTTCTATGTCAAAATGCCGTTCATTCTAGTCAGGTTCTGAGCATTCTCTAACTCATTTTAAAGCCCATCTGTTCTAGTTTACAGGAGGGATTAGACCACCCTGCAAGGTCACTGGACAGGTGGTTATCTCATCAAATCAGCTCTCAGTTAATATAAGATAAAGAGGATAATGGGGGACCAATGGTCACCGATTAGGCATTGTTGCTACATAGAGGGCGCAAGTAGCTATAAGTAGTACAATGGAGATTTAAAAGGTGCTGTATTTCAAAGCCCAAAATACTTTCTGTGTTGGTCTTGATATTCATTGTATATTAAACTAGTCTTTTACCATATTAAAGTGTTTTATAGACTTCGTTTGTTTAAATGCTTGACAATCCCAATGATTTTATTTTTTTATGGAAAAAAAATTATTACAAAAAAAAAAAAAAAATCAAAAAAAAATCAAAAAAAAAAAAAAAAAAAAAATATCCGCCCGCCCGCCCCTACTCCAAAATAGCAATCGAGGACAACCAAGCAAATTTTTTTTTTTGGCCTTACTAATTCTACTACTACTACTACTACTACTTCTACTACTACTACTACTACTACTACTACTACTACTACTACTACTACAACTACTACTACTTCTACTAATAACACTACTACTACTACTTCTACTACTACTACTACTTCTTATTCTACTATTTATTTTTTTACTACTGTTTTTATTATTATTGGCATTGTCATTATTATGCATTCAATCAATCAATCAATCAATCAATCAGTCAATCGACCAACCAACCAATGGACCGATCCGTCAAACTATCTCTCTATCGTTCAATCAATCAATCGAAAAATCAACCAAGCAATCAATCAATTAATTAACAATCAATTATTTATCTTAACACTTACAGTGTAGGTGCCAACCCTCGTCGCATAAACCTAATGTCCGTGCCAGACATGAACCTACATTTGACACTCCATATCCAGGAGAGAACAATTTCTGGGTTGGATGACGAGTGCCATTGTGATTGAAAATACAACGTTCCCGTTCTGTGACCATAATTACAGATGCAGTGGAGATGGTGCACATTGTGTACTGGAATGAATCCGACAACCGGGCAAGCGCTTAGAGTACAAGCGATGAACATGAAAAATAATAAATTTATGATTTTAGCACCGGTAGAGCTTTATTAACACTTTTCAATTGAGTGTACACTGACTACACTAGAAGAGCTATGATAACACCGGTGCTTGTCACAGCCCCCAAAGGTGCTACTATATAGTTTTACACCTTAAGGGCGCTGATGAACAATTACTAATTGGAGACATACAAAGCTGTTTCAAGAATAGTGCGCCTTACCTTTATAATTCTATTATGATTTGTTAATGTTAGTAAATCGGAAGAGAGTACATTATCTATAATTACAAACTTATTTACTAATTTCATAATCATTTTTTTTCCCCTGTTGTATACAGACCGGATATTATTTGAAATGCTAACCGAGACAATCGATCATTACATTTATTTGAATAAGACATAAACTTTAAAATATATGCAAATGATTTGCAGAATTATCAGAGCTCCTATATGTGCTAAATTCATTTGACTCAGCTCTTGTTTTGAAACCAATTTCTTCTGCATCACAAATAGTTTTTGTCAGAAGCTGCACTTTCAGGTGCTTAATTTAGCACTACAGGTTCAACTCCTTTAATACGTAGCACCTGTTTATAGCACTTCCGTTTTTATTGTATTAAACCAGATGATCATCATTTATTATTGATCATAAATCTATTTCTCTCTTTTTTGCGAAAATCCAACATGTTTCATACAGCAACACAAAAATCACGAGGTGAATTATGCTCTATATTTCAATACATATCTGGTAAATTACTACAGAAAAGGATGTCAGTCTTTTTTTTAGAAGAAAAAAAATCAAACTTTTTAAAAAGCTATTGAACTGAAATGTGACCAGTTTTGAATGGGGGAAATTGGGTTTATTTGCCTTCTTGTCATAACGCTCCTAATTCAGAAGAAAGATTCTTGACCCACATTTATTCATATCATATACAATAGCGTCACAATGGCGTCTCCGTTGATAATGGCACAAGTCAGGCTGAGCTATGAGAAGAAACACGACGAACAAGTTTCGACTTTACCGAGTCAAACGCGGCGAGCGTTTCTTGTCGTCACGATCCAGAACTCGAACGCGTACGCTTTAGAATGCCAAAATAAATATGTACCTGCCGAAAGAATGGTCGTTATTGTTCAATTGTTGGGAATTTGTATGCTTTTGTAAATGTTTATGATGACCTCGTAAGATTAGTGAGGGTCTCTCTTTAACGCTTGAGGAACAGGAATATTCATCATCATTATTTCATCGGCATAATGCAGCACAGACTGGGTGTTCCAAGGGTAATTGATTTCGGTCAAAGGGACATGATTTTGAAGTAATGGGACTATTCTAGTCTAACCTAGATTGTTTTGTTGCTGCAGGTATTCATCATTTTTTATGAATGAACTCAATGAATGGTTATCTAAACCAGAGCATCTCCTGAATGCACTTTTCAACAAAAAGGCAACGAGACGGACATATTTCGAAGATAAATCTGCTATAATTAATTTATAAGTAAATGAAGACAGTGGTGACCCACTAACGTGTACTGACTTGGTATTTCTTGGTACGGTTGTGCTTTTTGGTAATGAAAGGGCCGGTCACACATCACCAATAAAAATAAGAAAATGTGTCTGTATACTGACTATAACAAATAAGTCTTCGAGATTCACGATTCACGGCTTGCGAGATCGCCAATGTCGGTCTCGAGGGCCTTAAGGAAAGCCATCTGATACACAAAGCCGATATGTCAGTCTCGTGGGTTGTCAGTCTCAAGGGCCGTCCTGATCGGTCCCGTAGGCTGTCAGTCTGAATGGCCGTCCCGATCGGACCCGTTGTCTGTCAGTCTAAAGGGCCGTCCTGATCGGTCCCGTGGGCTGTCAGTGTTAAGGGTAGCCTATCCGATATACGTCGGGCTTTACAAGTATTCTAATCGCGTTTATTTGGAGAGTGACATCGGCGCGGGCGTCAGCCCGAGCGCCTATCATCACTGGTGTATGCGAAAAATTTTGTTTTCTTTTATGTACATTGTTTCGTTCGTAGAAAATCTACGAACCCCCTGCAAAGCTCTTTCCGATGAATATTTATGTGGCTTGGACCAAAATGGGCCAATGAGCGATGGGGAACCTGGAGATGATATGTGATTGGTTGAATCAAAGTGATCGATCACCAAATAAGGCTAGTCTTATGAATCATGCATGAGAATACGCTCGTCACACATACGATACACATAAATGAATAATGATGAGTTGACCAGTGATGATAGGCGCTCGGGCTGACGCCCGCGCCGATGCCAGTCTCCATAACGCGATTAGTACACTTGCCATTTAGCCCGACGCCTATCGGATAGGCTATGTTAAGGGCCGTATCGATCGGTCCCACGAGCTGTCAGTCTTGAGACCCGTCCTGATAGGTCCCGTAGGCTGTAAGTCTTAACGGCTGTCCTTGGGGGTGCTCGGTGGAACATCAACATGAAATCAAGAAAGACTTGTAACAACTTCATATGTGATCATTAATATGAACATAACAAAGTCAATTTAATTAAGTACTAGAAATCATACATTTCTCATAATTCAAACTGATCTATACTTTAAAGGGAATTAAATAGACTGAATGTACATTATACAGTAGCTAATGTTACCAATATTTTTTACTGTGTGACTTGACCTCTTGTCAAATTAAAGAAAGAAAGGACATTTTGGAGCAGATTAGCTCCCAAAATTAATCTCGGAATTTGAGTTTGAGACGAACCCTTTGAAATTTACCATCAATAGGAAAAACTTTTTTCACATACCATCTTATTATTCTATTTTCTTGTTTCTTTTATTTACATTGTTCAGTCGGGTCTTATTTATTTTCGTCATTTAAAGATAAAGTTGAGTTCTGGTAATGCGATTGCAATGGGAAAGGAACGGTGTGGAATCGATCAGAAACGGTTTATCATGTACCTTATAAGTATTGGTGTGTACTGCAAGGTTCTGGAGTCATCAACATGATAATAAATTTGGCCCAGTCTTGGTAAAGTAACAAGCACTGTACACAGAAAGATGTATATATGGGACTACAGAAACATGTGGCATAAAATCGGGCCTGTTTTTAAGCTGTTACTTGTCATATTTAGAATATGAAGGCATTTCAAGAGCCATGCTTTTCATGGAACATTTATTTTCTCTGATGTTCTTCCACACTTGCATAATAACAATGATAACTCTCAGAAATTATTTTTCACCTCTCCCCAGAACGCAACCTTCTCATTAACCCCGCATTCCCTAAGGCTCACATGTTTATCTTTAAATTTGGGATATCTTAAGCGGTTGCCTTCAGTGCAATCTCAACATCTTCCTCATTGTTCCGTTGTTGTTCTCATTAATTTCTCAACGAAATATTGTTTCACTCAATGCATTTGTAGTTTTTCTTGCTGCATCAAAATCATGCAACTAATTAATTTGAAATAATCATTTCAGTTATATATAAAGGTCTTTACATTTCTCAAAACAGTTTGTCAGAAGTTCAACGAGAGCGACATAGGGACTTTTTGATTTGCACGACGAGAACGTGGACTGCGACGTATGACATCCTTTTAAGGCAATGTGACGTCCTTTTAGGGACTGGCAGTGACGTCACATTGCCTTACAACAAAGATGTCACACGAGCAGTCCACGTTCTCGTCGTGCAAATCTAAAAGTCCCTATTGTCGGTCTAGTGGACTGTCGGCCTAGTAAAACCTCAAACAAGTTTCGGAAGGCGCGATAAGGCTCATTAGTCAAAATATTTTGACGGCAGATAATTTTGAATGGTATAGGGTCAAAGATGCCAATTTAGTTGAAACCTACATAATCATTAAGTTCGATTTTCCCAGCATGGAGGCAAAAATATCAAGTTTAAAGGTATAGACCAGTTTCGGAAACGCCCCCCCCCCCCCCCTCTCAAAAAAATGAAATGGAAGCTCTTATTACCAATCAATTGAAAGAAGATTTTTGACTAATACGTGATGATATAAATTTTGCCGGGAAATCGCCTACTAATTGATATATTTGGTAAATTATCATATCTATCCGGACCGGATAGATATCGCGCACGTGTCGCGTAGTCCCATATATATCTTTCTGTGTAAAGTGCTTGTAACTTTACCAAGACTGGGCCATTTTCTTATCATTTTGATGATTCCAGAACCTTGCAGTACACACCAATAATAGATGATCAACCTTTTCTGATCGATTCCACAACATTTTTTTCACAATGCAATCGCATGAACAGAACTGGTCTTTAATTTTAACTTCTAGGAAAAAAGGGAAGGAATTGGAATATGACTTACGGAAGTTCTTTTTCTAAAGCCTCATTTCCATGATTTTAGAGGGAAAAGTACATTATCTAATGCTGCTAAGATGGAAACGGTAACGACAGCATGCCCTAGTTTGCTCCTTTCAAAATTAACCTCAGATAGACATCATTTAATCTCATCACTCAAAACATGATATCAATCAGGGGTTTTTTCTTCAATTTTCAGTCCAACGATTTCTTAATCATTCCGCCATGCTTTTTGAAATCATTGTGTGAAATCAGATTATATTCGATCGGCAATTGATAACATTCATTTCAACGGAAAACTACCTTTTTTTGTGTGTGCGTCTTTTAAGGTCAAAATGTTTTAGAAATGGATGAAAACTATTGCGAAACAGTCATACGAATTAGTTTGGTGAAATGATTCAACCGACGAATTCTTCAATATATCAACACCGAGTGCGGATAGGATGCTTATGTCAGGTGCACGAATTTAAAAGTTATATATTATTCAAGTTTCAAGTTTCAAGTTTTATTTATATCCACTTCCAATTATCAAAGATAACATAATTGAACATAGTGTACATGGTGATAATTATAACTAAACATACAATATAGAATCATAAAGTACATGGTAATAGTCATAACAAAATATACAATCATAACTATGATAAATACATTGAAAAGGCTATACAAAAAAGTGGGGGATCTACTTAAAAGCAAAGTTTGTATTATGTAGTCCCAGTTATTTGATTTGTATATAAATTAGATTATCTGTATATCTGCCCGGTTAGCTCAGTCGGTAGAGCATGGGACTCTTAATCCCAGGGTCGTGGGTTCGAGCCCCACATTGGGCGTACATTTTTGTTAGCGCTTAGAGACTTCGGTGGTAAGCGCTTTATAAGCAACGTTTTTATTATTATTATTATTTATTAATATATTTAAAAAAGCATATGATTATACGAGGGTTATCTTTAAGTGACATATTTTACTAAACTTGGCTTAAACAATTGAGAAAACAAAGGGAAGAGTTCTGTGCTTTCCTCAACATAACCAAATGAATATGAATTAAATGAAAGGATCAGTGCTTATTTTAGCACTACTTGTGAGAAAGAAAAAATAATTGCAAGGAAACCAATTAAGAAAAGAGAAAAGGTAGGCCTACGTAAGAAAGATGATTAACGAGAATAGAAAGTAAGAAAAAAACGGAAGAAGAAGACAAAAGAAGCAAAACAAAATAAAATAAAACAAAACAAGGATTAGAAAGACAAGTGGGAACGTTGTGAACAAGCGGGAAAGAAAAGAAAAAAGGGAGAGAGCTAGAGGTGTGTTATTTATCATTTTTATTACTGTACAGTGCATATTGCTATCACATCAATTATTTTGTATTGTGTACTTATGACATTTTGTTGATTTGCTTTGAGAATTCTGAATACATTTTCTTTGCGCCGGAAAGTTACGTTTCAAATCAAACGTAACTCTTTATGCAATGGAATTGCAATCAAACGCTTGATTTTCAGGATTTGCCTGGCCCTGGGGTTGTTGTCCAGAGTAGTTGTTCTGACATGCTTAAGGAAAGGAGAGGAAATAAAATTGGGCTAAAGTAGAGAAGAAGAAAAAAGAGAAAAGGAAAATGAAAGTAGAATAGAAAGAGAAAGAAATTTCGGGGAGATATCGATGGGATATTAAAGGTATTACAAAGTTTTGGTAAATTTTGAAAAATGGGTGGATAGTGATTCTTTACAATTTTGATATATTTGGATGCCCCTGTGGATGTATTAAAAACACCAGAAATTTTAGCCGCTAAAACACTTCTGCTTTCGAGAAAAATTGAATATAAAGATTTACCGGTGCTCCCGGTAAATTTTGATAAATTTCAAATAGCTCCTACGGCCGTACAATGGTAGCTGCGACCATGAAAATCTCAGAGTATGTAGTTGTGGTATATAATTTCCGAACGACAATAGCTAATCGGTCGATTTTAGTCAATAAGCATTGTGTTATAGCTTAATTAATATCTTGACCTTGAGAGGGAGCTATTCAACATAAAATGTTTATTATTTACAATTTCATAACTTTAGAGTCGATTTCGACCGCGATAACGATCACTGAATATTGTAGGATCGTATATGCTTCCAATATATTCATTTGAACCAAATTCATGACCCCATACCAAAACTTTGTATTACCTTTAAACAAATTAGTAGAGCCCATAGTGATGTAAAGATGATGGGGCCGAAATGCACGAGAGCGAATCCCCTTATAAAGATTTGATCAGTAATTCTACGAGTAGGTTTATAAAAATCCCCATGCAGTTGTACCCCTTAAAGCGTATTTGAGAGAAGATTGCCATGATTTAATCTGGATTGTTTATTCTCGGTAGACTGGTTGTTTCAACCAGTGAAATAAGAACAAACGCACAATAATATTAAATGGGCATCATCTTCGATAAAAACCACAACTCCAATTTGCAAATAGTGACCTGTCTTCAGCACATGCTGTCGGTCCTATTTAATATTACCGGATTTCCTTATCATTCTATGCTCATTACTCAGCCACTATTTTTTTTTCCCAAAATTGTTTGGCACATGTCATTTGTTTGTAATCTTGAACATTCAGTTTATCCAAGTCTATCTTTAATAATAATAATAATAATAATAATAGTGTAAACGTATAGAGCGCACACACCGTCCAGGGACGCTCATGGCGCTAGCTCAGCAACAGTTCTCTTTGATACAAGAATATAAAGTAAATACTTTTGCAATATTTTTATAACCCATTTCAATCCTCAGCTCTGCCCGATGGGGCCCGGTGCCCTCCAGCTGCTCCGTTCACTGACAATTTAAGGGACTAGCCCAGTCAGCACATTATTCACAGGAGCTGTAGCATCTGAGGCCAACAGGCCCCACACAGGCAGCTAATGAGAATAAAGGGTGATAACTAATTAATTTCAGATGTATATACAAATAACATATCAATTATGGGTTTAGTCAAATAAACTTATACAACTTAAGGAAATACTGGGTTACAGATGGAATAGGTAAGTTTTAAGACGAGTTTTAAAGGTCTTGTATGTTGCAATACAGCGAAGTGATGAGGGAAGCTTATTCCATAATTTGGCTGCTGCATGCGAAAAAGCATGGTCTCCCCATGAATGACGGGTACGGGGAATTTGCAGCAAAAAAAAGGAATGAAACAGCGCAAGGATAGTTTGTAACTTTAGATATGCGATAAGACTAGGATCGGTTAAATAATCTTGAACTAATTTTATTGTTCTTTACAATAGGTTCAGATATAAGCCAAACAATAGTACAATTACAAGTTCAGATAACAGATCTTTACACCATTGAGTTACAATAATATACCCCGAAATATACGCTTTGATCATTTGTACCGCCTCTGCCTGAATGAACCTATTACGAGTGCACGAAGCAAAGGCAAATCGAATCATCCACACTGCCAAATATGATTGAAATACAAATACAAATACATTTCTGGACGTCTTTCGTGAGTGCGTTGTTGCTCCTGGTGGTGTTATATACACATATTCAAATATTGAGGGTCGTTCCCATAGACTTTAAAAGGCAGTTTGATATTGATAGGTAAGAGAAACTAACTAAACTATAATTGAAATACAGAAACGCATTTCTTGATGTATTTCGTGGTTGCGTTTTTGCTCCTGGTGCTGTCTTATACTTATACTCATATTCAAATATTGAGGGTCGTTCCCTATAGACTTTGAAAGGCAATTTTATATTAATTAAGTAAGAGGGAATAACTTAAATGAAATAACCAAAAGAATAGGAACAAGGACCAAATTGCATATCCTTGCCATTACCGACAAAATTTGTTGCCCGGCAATTGGCAAGTCACTAGAAATGAAATTTAAATTATGCAGAGAGAATCGGTTTGGCAAGCGAATATGTCGACAATCTTTGGGGGGAAAATAGATTCATCTTGTCAAAGATGTTAAATTTGCCGAAATGATATTAAAGGGTATTTTTAATGTCCATTACTTACGCTACACCCCTCCCCCCCCCCCCCCGCTACGTTAAAAGAACGGATTACCAACAGCAAAAAGAAAAACTAGGTCAGAATAAGGATCAATGATTTAGGTACAAGGAACACAATCAATAAGCAGGGTATTTTTTTTTTGTCTGCTTATCATTCAGCGGCAAAGAAAAGTATCTCTCTGAAAGAGATGGGGGGAAATGAAAGTGAAAGAGAATGGGGGTACACGTCTTAAAGGTGCTATGTCCCATTTGCAGGCCCAACAAATGAAAAGATTACATTCCAACGGCATTTGAAAGATTACAATAATTTAAAACTTCCCTCAAAACCAAAGGGCTTGCAATTGTTTTTTATGGGATGGAATTTAGCGAGCGCGCTCGTTAAATTGTTTTAGACCCTTGTACCAAATGGTCGTACATTTTGTGCTGTACATAGATTTAATCAGTTTAATTTTGGCCATTACAAGAGCAGGATAAGGATCAGGTTAAGGATGAGCTTTTTATGTATACAAATGCTCATGTACCCTTTACAGCTCATGTTATGTATGTTATTACCAACGTAAAAAAGAAGTCAGTCAATCACTTAATAGTGTCTGACAGTGAAGTCTAGGAGGTAAACAGGTTTCCGTGCATAACTTGAATACTAGGACAATGTTTAACGTTTAAATTTCACAGATAGGACATACGTGACACATCCATAATTCCTGCAAAATTCTACAGAAGTTTATGTTGGCTGCAAAAGGGATACACTACCTTTAAATTACAAAAATCATGAAGTTAGAAAACAATAATGCTTCATTTCATAGATCTATTGCACGAATTTATGGGATAGGGAGCGAAAGCGACCCATGCCCGTTTCTCCTTTAACTAAACACGGGCATCCTTCTGATCAATAGGTACACAAACATTTGTTTTAATTATTATATTAAGCTTGTCATTGATTTTTCGATAGTTTGAGCACTCCTTCCTTTAAGGGATCAATCCCTGATTTATCTACTAGCCACCTGATGATTTAAGTCAAATTGTTAGAGTTACACCTCGTAAAGCTGAAAAAGGATTGACTTGTATCAAACTGAAAATAAAAGAAATAAATTTTAATGGTTCAATGCGATATATTCGATACAATTAATTGTGAGCATTGGAAAGGACTTGACAGAATTTATTAGATTATCAGCCGCCCTCGTTATACTTTCTCTTCGTATTTGTTTCATTTATTTATCATTTTATCAGGAATGACAAGAAAATAGCAGAGGATCCACAACTTTGAATCCTATCCGAGGGACAAAGTTATTTCGGATCAAAATTTCTATTCTTCCTAAGATAATGGCACCCCGTCTCCTGGCTAAAGGCCACAAACCACTGAGCTACAGTAACATCCCATGTTATCAATCTAATCAATACAAATTTCAATTACAACTTCAATTTTAATTTCTATTTCTATTTTATTTCTGTTTCCAACAAAACATTACAAATCAATTATAATCATTCACTAGAATTAATAAATACATATTAGAAACAGAAGGGTCCACTAAAAACAAACACAACGATTTAGTTTCTCATATACCATAATATAACGTATTTGTACAATGTGTGACCAACATTTTTTTCCATGCTTCTTGTGAATTTGGATGAATAAAAGAATTGAATCGTACAATTGTGGAGAATTCTTACATGATTACACCTACATTAATTCAAATAATCATTAAGGTTCTGAAGAAGAAAAAATAAATCTCTTTCCGCCATGCATAATTTTACTACACCTGGGTAGAGAATAGCAAATTTAGACTTTCCATTTTTTCCAAGAATGTAAGTTCCATCCATGGCTGGGACTCGAATCTAGACCTGTTGTTATAGTGGTGATATCAAGCACTTGACCACGACACCGCTTCAACATCTTCTCTGCTTTTCGTCCGTTTACTGCTCTCCTCCTTATTTTTCTTGTTTCTCATCTTCATATCATCTCCTTCAGGTATATGCTTGAATTGTCTGCACTTCTGTTTTTCCTATGTTGATAGTCTTCTCTTCGGTTTCACTCTTTGTCTGTCAGTCATCACTTCAACACGATCATTTCCAACCACGTTCAAGCAAAACGGCAACTCATTTAAGATCCTTATTTCCAATGCCAAGAAACACATCGACTTGAATTTTATTCCTTGTAAATCCATGTAACTTGTAAAATCTGGTGTTATTTTCACCCTTTTCTAGATGTAACTCTACCGCCTTCTAGCTTCTTACTAAATGGCACACAACAGGTGCATCAACCAACATTTATACATACCCAAGAAAATAATCTCAAGATCTCCAATCAATAATATTTCCTCCCACAAAAGACATCAAGATACGTATCAAACAAATCTCGCGGGTAGGCACATCACTAATGGTTAACCATATTGTCATCAAATGTCATACCAATGTCATAGGTGAGAGATATATTTGTTTGATTGTAAAGGGTGATTAAATGCTCATCAAAATTTCTGGATTAATTGCTTTTGATGTGAATCTATTTTTTTCATTTATGGGGGCAAATCTTAGATGGATGTGGGCCTGCCTGTCTTTGATTATTCCGCCATCGCGAGATGCTGTCGACAGATACGTCGCGTCCAGGTTTCGGCAACGTTTTGCCCCTCTCTTTCCCTCGCTCCTCACCCTTTAAGTTCAAATGCTCTCTGATCTCTCGATTGCGATGACAATTGGTGGTAAAATCAGTTCCATTTCGGTCCGTTGATTCATCTACCATGCGTTAATCCGCTAAATGGTCTTTCCTTTCAATTCCATCATATCTGATTGGTCCTCATTGTGGGGACGATTAGCAACTGTTGGGGTGACGATTATTATTTCGCGGCGTTCAAAAGAATTCGCACGACACATTTAACCTTAATGATAATATTTATTCGATGCAGATCAAGATATGTATGTATCATTAAACATCGCATTTGGAGTCAAGAAAATGTGGCAATAGTATAATTAGTGCGTGGGCTTTAGAAATTTGAAAGGATTGAGTCAAGGTCTATCCGAGATGTGAGAGGCAGGGAGAATGACTAGCGGTCCATGATGACGCCAATTATTGACACTTGTTCTATAACCTATGGGCGTATAATATATATAAGTTTTTGCTTAAAGCCCCACTGCACTACTTATAGCTACTTGCGCCCTCTATATAGCAAACAATGCCTAAGTGGTGACCGTTGGTCCCCAATGGTCCCCCTTTTCTTATGTTAATTGAGAGCTGATTTGATGAGATAACCACCTGTCAGTGACCATGCAGGGAGGTCTAATACCTCCTGGCCGAACTAGTTCAGATAGGCTTTAAAACGTGGTAAAAGCTACAATAATACTTCACTTTCCTTACTTTTTGTTTCCTATTATTGAATTTATTCCATCCACCCCGTGCCCATTGTTAATTTTTTCGTTGATATGTAAGCTTCAGTATAGCAGCAGCAGTGCAAATATATATTTCTTTTTTAATGATTCTGGAACAAAAATTTGAACGAGGGGTTTACACTGCATCTTAAAACATTTTAAAGTTTAATATGAAAATGAATTATCTACCGTTAAATATACTGTACAACTGTAGAATATATCAGTTTTATGTCTGTGATATGGAAAGGCTTACCGGAAATTTTGAAATCCATAGCATGTAGTGCTAAGAAACCAATTAGAGATGAATGCTTAACGAGAGCTTAGTGAGCGAGCGATTACAAAATTGTAACTTCATGTACTAGGAAATCAATTTCAAATCTTTTTACGCATAAATGTATTAATCAGAGTTACTTCTATATAAGTTCATTTTTCACAACAAATAATTGTTAGAGTTATCATAATGGTGTTCTTCAATCAAACGTGTAATTAAACCTCATTTATATAAGTATTACTTAATAATATCATTACTACTTAATGTTATACTTATATTATATTACATTATCAGTATATAACTATATTCTGGTTGCCAAGATTACTACATGCTGTTCTCACAATTGCCTTCACTAGTCTGTGTGTATGAAAGCTGCCATGAGCTTCGATTCGTGGTTAGGGAGCCGACTTTTGTTTTAAATATTTTAAATATTTTAGATTTTCCATCACACGCATATTGAAGAGAAGTTGAGAGTTTACGAGTTTACAAGAGTTATACCGAGCTTTAATACACGAGGTACATTGCAGGTATAACAAAACGCGACATTAATCAACCTCGAGGCGTGATTCGGGAAGTGACTCGGCATCGATTCGGCGACGAACTCGGCAAAAACGAAACAAATTATTATCAATAAAAGAAAATGAATCGGTGAGTTTTTAGGAAATGCTATCATCACATGCAGATTGCCAATTTGTCAAGGGATTTTAATAATTTTCAATGGTTTTTAATGTAATTTTTGGACTGGACTTGGCCTTTAAAGTTCTAGGCCAAGGTCCTCTCTTTTCTTTCTCTTCTTACATCATCTCCTTCCCTGACTTTAGTAAACGAAAACATGTGGTAAAAAAGTGCAGAGGAACTTAGGTTTTTACATCTGATTACAATCTGTAAAGTAAATTGCACAAAGAAACCTGATAAATCATGTAAATGCCTCTTGGTTACAATTATTCAAAAAAAAAATATTTTTTCTATCACAGGACCTAGATATATTCATCATAACATCTATGTAATTTAGGATGTAACAAGAAGAAGTTATGTATAATCTCGGAGTACAGTCTATATGTTTTTACATTTTATTTATAGTCTATTTTTGTAAGAATTGTGGTAGCTGGGTTGTTTTTCGTTTTATCTCTATTCTTTAAAATATATGTTCTGCTTTAAAGAAAGAAAAAAAAAAAGTATTTTGTGTATTTTTTAAACATGTCGTGATTCCCATCCTATACACGGGTTTTTTATTTGTAACTTTATTTCGCTCTTTTGATCACACAAGTTGATTTTTTTTGGAGGGTCGGATCATCAAATTTCTTTGTTGTCGTTATCTGTCTGCATATCTTTTCATTCATCCATCTGTCTTTATATATGGCTTTCAGTCCGTCTATCATGTGATTTATCTGTATATTTGTCAGCTATCTATCTATCTATCTTTCTACCTGTATGTATACTTATCTATTATGTGGTTTTATTCTATGCGTAGCTGTCTACCAACCCATCGCCCAATTATTATTATTTTGTTCTGAAGTTAATATTAAAAACATTTTAATATATTCATATTTATTCACTGTTTTTTAAATCTTTTTCTTATCTATCTGTCATCTATTTGTTTATCCGAAGATATATCCATGTATTTTTCTCGATATATATATTCATATAATATTCATATCGTTCTATCGATGATACCTCTCTAGCTATCTATCTCTTATTTTATGTCTGCAAGAGATTTAAAGGGCGATCCAACCTGTTAATAAGTTCGTTTGTATGAAAGCAAAATAATGAGTTAAACAGAATGGCGAAAGTCTTAAATAAATCAGACCAATAATGATAAAGTTATGAATTTTTGAAATATGAGATCACTAGGTACATGCGGATCTCAAATTGGCAGTTTGGTAAGTGGGTTGTGACGTAGTTGGGGACAACTTTTCGTGGACAAAAATAATAGTAATTTCTGTTTTTCTCCCAAGTGCCATCTCCCTCAGGACTCTACTATAAATATATCATGGATATCATATTATTATAGGTTCTATAAAGAGAATAGACCCTTTGAGTCATAATTGTTTTAATAATTGAAAGTTTAGTCATTGTGTGTGTTGGAACGAATGGAAAAGTTGTCCGCCCCTACATCACAGAGAAATTCCCGATTAAGCCAATTTGAAGAGCCTATACATTATTAGTGATTATAATTTTCAAACATTCATAACTTTCTCATTTTTTTGTCCAATTTCTTTCAAACTTTCACCAGTCTACTTCTCTGATTGCTTTGCTTTCCTGTAGGGTAGTTTGCTACTAAGGTTGGATTTCCCTTTAATTATATTCTATGATATGTCCAAGAATATGTTCCACGAAATAATTATTTTCCTGCTTTACGATTTGTTCTTCTTTCCCTTCATCTTCCATCCATCCCACTTTCATGTTCACGTCTCTCCTCACCATATGTGTGTGATAAGATATCCATCTCCAGCCATCGTTTATCTGTTCCATCACAAAGGCATCTTTCTATTCATCTTCCAATCAGCTGATCTGCGAATGCCATTCACAAAAGAGAAGACTAACTTCTACCTGCACGCGATCACAAAAAGGAGGGAGTTTTGAATTGTCGTTTTGGCTCACTTTCTGACACCAGTTTATCCATCAGATGTTGGTAACAGACGGTCCAGTATGTTTGCTAGAGCTAGAATGAATGCTAAAGACAGGTGAAAAGTGTGTCATGATTGTTTTCGCGCGCTCTTTGTGGCCTTTCCTTCCTTTTGTTTAAGCTCTTAAACGTTGCCTGATGCTTGCTTTCTTTTTTAAACCTATTCACAAGATCACGAACTTGTCGCTGTTTGTTGCTTCGTCGCGTTAACTTCTCTGACATCCGTCAAAGATAACATTTTGCTTGGTTCATTATCAAAGTGATAATATGAATTTAGCGTGAGTTTAAACAAAAAATGATATTGTCATATCTTTTTAAATCTTGTTTTAATCTTTTTCAATCTTATTTGATCTGACCATGCTGAATATTCGCCACGTGCTAAATATATTTGTATGGCTTTTGAAAGATGACACAGTAATGGAATATCTCCACTTAATAATAATTAAAATTAATAATATTCGTCAAATCAATCTTTTTCTATATATAATAAGAACTTGCATTATCTTAGACCAACAAGGAACATATGATTACAATTGATTTTCATAATTATGCAGTACTTAATTTGCTTAAGTTAATTTGATGGTTAAATCATGGACTTACTAGTACTGTCAACTAGTAAGTCCACGGTTAATGAAGAAAACGGACGAAATTATTGTGTTTTGTAAACTACAGTAAAGTCTTTCAAAAAAGAAACATTTAAACATCTATAAAACAAAAACAACCAATAATTGTAAACGTGATATTAAATTTGTAATTCAGATTTACAATAATGATTTAAAACTAACGTTAACAAACATTGGCCTCAGGACCGTACGATGGAAACACTTCGAGACTAATGGATTAAATTAGTTTTGAAATTGACAAGTGTATTTTACACTTCAAATGAGGCAAAAATGATAGTTTTAAAAATTGTCTATAATGTATCTGGGACGATAGGACAATACTTCATTCACGCACGTATCCAAACGAACAAGAACCCCACATTTGATAATATATATCATCATCAGAACCACTACATCAATCTAACAAATCTTGAATATTTACATCATTCTGTTCATCTCTAAATTGAACAGTTTATAATTTCGATAATCAGTATTCTCTCTGACCTACATGTTTTATGCGCCGACTAATATTCGTCTAAATTATTTCGCTAGTGGTGTATAATCATTGCTTTATAAAAATGACGAGTGTGTCAAATCCAATCGCATTATTGATCTATTTCTATTTCGTTTATAATGACCCCGCAATTTACTAGGACGAACAACCACTTATATTAATATTATTACAGGACTCAGGGCAATGACACCTTGATTTGCAATAGAAGAATTTGACGAAATAGTAACGCTGATGTAATTTACACAGAGTACAATTGAAAAATTCCTGAACTATTTTGTTTGCAATAACAACTATTTCATTTCAATTTGGGCAGTGTTATGAGGTCATCATCCTGTATTTAGCTATTAATTAACGCTAAACCGTGTTTCTAAACATCGTTTTTCAAATAAGTTTGAATGATTGATGCGCCATTAAACATGATAATGCAATTAGCCTGATATTTTTGCTTTTGATAAGACGTCTTGAAGGATTGGCCTCGCAATAATATCAGACACTCTTTGGACCACGATGAAGACGCATTTCCACAATTCTGTTGGGTATTCAAGTTCAGTTTTGATAGACGAAGCCGCACAACCTTACAAAGATTGATGATCAAGTCCCTTCCAGAACTTGTAAAGGTGAGGGTCGATACAATCTAAGTCACGTTTTTTTATGAGCTTCTCTTTCAAACCGGCGACAAGAACATGGAATTAATTAAGATCTTTCGCGATTACTTAATGATCCCTAAACATTTGTTTGAGTTACAACCTCTCCACACCGGTTTGACTGCTTAATGTAGCGATGGGGATTGTTAAATTTGTCGTGATTTATTCAGATGAATGGGCGCATGCGATTCGGGCATAAAGAAAGAGAAATGTGTCGAAGAAAAGCTTGTATGACTACAAGGCCATATCGCCGAAGATTGAAGCAGAAGATATGGGGGGGGGGGAGTTTTTAGTCCTTTTTCAGGGAATTTTGTTACTCCTTTCGTGTGTCTCTTCAGGTCCTTGCAGGCAAAATTCAGGCGTTCATAGAAAACAGACCTGGACCTGAAAGTAGTCTACTATTTCAGGCTTTATAGAGACTTTAAAGTGACTCCAAAGGGACTTTAAAAGTGTAGACCAGTTTTGGAAAAGCCCCTCTCCCAAAAAATGAAATGGAAGCTCTTATTACCAATCATGTGAAAGAATATGTTTTGACTGATACGTGATGATACAAATTTTGCCGGAAAACCGCCTACTAATTCATATATTTGGTAAATCCGTACAGGATAGATATCGCGTAGTCCCATACACATCTTTCTGTGTATACAGTGCTTGGAACTTTACCAAGCCTAAGCCAAATTTCTTATCATTTTGATGATTCCAGAACCTTGCAGTACACACCAATACTGATATGCTAGATGATCAACCTTTTCTGATCGATTCCACAACATTTCTTTCACAATGCAATCGCATGACCAGAACCGGTCTATACCTTTAAGGGTATTTAAGATGTGCTTTAAAGGGACTTTAAAGCGACTGTAAAGGAACTTAAAGTATGCTTCAAAGGGACTGAAGATGACAATTCAAATTCTTTTCAGGATCCAACGTATATATATATATATATATATATAAAACAGCTGAGGAATAAGTCAATAAATTAGAAAACGCCAAGGAAAAATTTATTTAGCGTGCCACACAAAACGTATTATTTTGTGAAGGCTTTATGCTTTGCATCTCCCAATAGTCCCAACAACTTCAGTTAATGTCTGGAGTTCAAAGGTACGATCATATTCTCAGAATAAAGTTTTGTACAGTTTCTCTCGAATTCCAATTTCACCTACGGATCTCAAAGTTAACCTGTTGACTGATGAATTTCCTCCTTCGCTCGAGATTTATTCAGGACCAACTTGTTTCCCGCAAGCAAGGGGTTACTCGTTGATAATAAGGGAGTTTACAGATAGCATATGGTACAAATGACCCCAAATATCCACAGATCTTTTACACTTGGAGACGTCCCACTTTGAGCATCTTAGAATAATAACTGCTAAAGTCCTAGATGTGCTTCATGAATACCTTTTGTTTGCACTCTTGAAAAGAATACTTCCACCCGCGTATCTTAGAATGTACCGTTGGTGCATAAATGAATAATGTTACATAACTTTCATGAGCGCATATCCAGTATTCATCTATGTGGGTTTTACCTTTTTGGTACAAATGACCTTTATCTGCCCATGCGCAGATTGTATCTATGAACTGGCTTATGGGGATGGTTTTTACCAAAGACATATCGAAACAGATCGATAAAAAAGGTAGAACGTAGCAGGCGCGTGCTACCTTTTTTTTCTTCTTTTTGTTACCCCTTTTTTGTTGTTGAATCGACGTGGCAACTGGTTATAATGGATAGCTTGAGGTACACTAACCCTTCTCACAACAAAATAGAGACCTTGTCCTTCCTTACCCTTTGAGAAAGTAGAACTGATGTATGAGCCACTAAAATGATATTATTTCCAGATTTAAAGAAGTTTCTCAGTTAGGATAATTCATTACTACAGGGCTAATAGAATATAACGATGTAAGTCAGGAACTTATTGACTTCATCGATGACCTGGTTAAACATCTATTTAATATGTGGTGAGTCAAGGGTTCATTGGCATATAGACAGAACTGATGTCCAAAAATTCTAAAATGTTCTTATCCATGATTTA
>JAVYIG010002124.1:215000-269817 GCA_035222895.1 Strongylocentrotus droebachiensis
TCTCCCTGTGTGGCCTTAATTGGTCTTCCAGCTGGATTCGCAAACCTTCACTGTGCATGCTACGTAGACCCACTAGCGGTCAGTGCGTTGACCCCATTTAAACGCGTTTACAAATTGTAAACGCATCTTTTTGTGAGTTTACGATCGGCGATCGTGGTCGCCGTTTTTCGGTGATTCTACAAAAGTGAGCATGGACGCAACCGTGTTTTAAACTAAACGCGTAACAGATGCCTGATTCTGGCCAGAAAAAGTGAAGCATAAACACGCCCTTAGTCACAACTAGGCGTACGACTGTTTGCCAACTTCTGACGACTATCGACAACCAATTTTCAAAAAACACAGGGGGCGATCGGTTGCAGATAATAATAATAATAATAATTTCAGTGATCAGTCATCGCATATTATGGTTGATATTCATTATGTATATCTTATTCTGAAGTTTTATATGATATTCGTTTTTACATGTATTCAAAGATTGATTTTCCATAAAATGGCCTGTCCAAAAAATTGAAGATTTTTGAAAGACATTTATAGGGCGCTTAATATACGGGCATTTCTAAGCGCACAGGTGGTATTGTCTAACTCAGTATAACTATTCAACATGTTTAATAGTTCAAAAGCAACAAAATAAAATGAAATATTACTAATACAATACCATTCAATTGAATGGAATTAACTGTGCGCCTCCAGTATACTATAACTGATTAAAAAGTTTGGTTTTGGGAAGTGTTTTGAATGATTTAATGGATTGGGCATTTTCAATATGGGTTGGGAGTTTGTTCCAGAGGGCGGGGGCGATCGGATGAAAAAGCACGGTCACCATAACGGGTTTTTGTACGTGGGCCGTGAATTAATTGCATGGAGGAAGATGAACGGAGGGATCTGACAGAAGAGGAGGATCGAACGGAGACTAGGTCATGAAAATATTTGGGGGCAAGGTTATATGTTATTTTGTATAAAAAGTAAAATCTTGAAAGTAATGCGAGAATAGACCGGTAGCCACTGAAGGCAGCGTAGAACAGGGGATATATGGGGATATAAGGATGTAGGGCGGTTGCCGACCGGTTGCTAAATGTCGCCAATATTTCCAAAGTTCAAAGATTTTCGTAAACTTATTTGCGACCACTAGTGGAAATATTTGCGAATGGTTGGCAGTTAAGTGTTCGGCGATTGATCGGCAATAATAATCAATTGATCGGAGATCGATGGCCGATGCAATCACACTAGCACCGGCGGTACATTCTATGTTACACAGGTGAAAGTATCTTTTCAAGAGTGCAACCAAAAGGTATTCGTAAAGCAACTCCATCACTTTGACAGTGATTATTCTAAAATGCACAACGTAGGACGTTTCCATTTTGTAAAACATCTGCGGATATTTGGGGGTACAAGTGCTATCTCCGAATTGGCTTTATTACGAAATGGAGGGATCCACATAGGAAACAGGGGCCTACGTAACATGAGTCCATTAATAGATCAGATTTTATCTTACTTTTGGACTGACATGTGGTGTTTTTTACCAGGTTGCTGCAGCAGGAATAAAGTTTATCTTTATATATAAAACTCAGCATGATCTATAGTAGATCAAGAAACAATATGAGCTATTAAGTTCCTTTTTGTCTTCCCCTTTTCTTTCAATGGAAAAGTATCAAACAAATTGAATTTGTGAACAAGTAACATAATTTACAATAGAATATTCGAAAATCCTGCCTGGTTGTTGATGTTCGGTAAACGTAGATCAACTGCCGACCTTTTATCAACCAAATATCGCCCGTTAATGGTCGGAAACCAATGGGGATCAGTTGGCAATCAGTCTGAGAACGGTTTCCTACCATTGAAAGACCAAGATCAAGACACACTTGTAAACGACCAGTTTGATCGGTTAAATGTTGTCGATGCAGCAGCGTAAACATCCAGCCGACCAAAATGCTCAGGAGACCACTGACAACTTTTTAAAGACTGACAAAAACCTCTCTGCGACCTCTGACAACTAATCGATCCGAGCCGGTGGTTGTCGGGTGTCGACAACCGGTCGAAATTCTGGTGTGATTTATAGTGTGTCATAAATTAACATTTTTATATCTTAGATAATTAAAAGATCGAATAAATTGAGTGTGTATATTTTCAGGCATCAATACTGCAATGTACCTTGAATATTAAAGATCATTCCATAATGCCAGTTAAAGATACTATGTCCCTTTTGCAGCCAACCTCAAATTCTGTAGAACTTTGCAGGAATTATGAATATGTCATGTATGTCCTATCTGTGAAACTTAAACGTTAGCAGTGTCCTTATATTCAAATTATGCAAGGAAACCCGTTTACTTGCTAGACTTCACTATCAGATACTATTGTCAGTATTGAGTGACTGACTGGCTTTTTCTTTTTCTTTGGTAATAACATACATAAAATGAGCTGTAAAGGATTTTGTCTACATCAATAAACCACTTCTTGTAATGGCAAAAATTAAACTGATTGAATCTTTGCGCAGCATAAAACGTACGACCATGCGGTACCATGGTCTGAAAATCAAGACTATTACTTATTGGCTCTATATAGCTCCTACACTGTAAAAAATAATTTGTTCATTGGTAATTTTTACGTATTTTTTCCATGTAGAATTTACTTGTAAACATTAGTTTTGCCACTTACGCACTAAATTTAAGTCTTGTTAACTCAAACTTTCAATTTAGTAGAGCATACGTGGAATATTTAAGTAAAATCAAATACATAAGAACTTTAAGTAATTTCAGCTTGTATTAATTTAGTAATTTTAACTCAAAATCAGAAATTATACGTATTACTCAAACAATTTATGTTGATTATTCTTATCTTTTTAAAGTAAGGACCGATGCAGTGCGTAATAGAAATATTTACATAATTTATGAATATTCATTAAGACCAAATTAAACTCTTTTTTTAAATAAAACAATTCTTTTTTGTGGTTGAATGAAAATTTAAGGACTTTAAAACATTTACTAATTCATTTAACATGGCTAAGCAAAGACAAGACAATTTTAATTGTTACCCAGTTCAAAACAAATCAAAACTTGATATTTCAGGAAATTGTCAACCAATTTTCCTTTTAAGATGCTACGATCAAGTATATATAACATTTGGAGCCTTTCAATATGTGTCGAATTGAAGCGTATGTAATAGTTTGTGATGGTGGTAGATATATATATACGGTTAAATCTTAAATAGAAGTAGTGTTAGTGATTAGTGATTAATCTTAAATAGAAGTAGTGAATGATTAGTGGATGTTACTTGTTAGATTAGATGGGTACCAAATCGTGCAATATGTAATCCTATCATAGCTTTTTTTTAATTATCTAAAATGATTACAATACTTAAATTATTTACGTTAATGTAACTCGATTTAACTGAGTAAAAATGTATTCAGCAAAATAAGTAAATTCTACTCAAGATGCCGTAGGTAATATTTACTTAATAAAAATAAGGCAATTCTTTTCCTCAATTTTATTGAGTTATTTCGACTATTATTTTTTTACAGTGTATATGTCGATTTGACAACTAATAGTCGTTATTTTCCAACTTAAAGACATTTTCAAGCCCCTTTTTTTAAGGGGAGTTCTAAATTAGACTTATCTTTCAAATGCCATTGGAATTTAACCTTTTCATTTTTTTGGCCTGCAAAAGGGATATAGTATAGTTTTCTCAAAAAATACCTTTTTGATCATATTGCTCTGACATGTCACATGAGCTCATGCTTACAAATAATTATAAAAAACCTCCCTCCATGATACCAAAAAGAATCCAACTCCTTGGCGAAATAGAAGGAGAGCAATAAAGCTATACAAAAAACAAAAAACTCCCCCCCCCCCCCCCCCTCTCCCATCCTTTTATCGGGCAGATAGGTTATTCTCGGTGGCAGCAGCGAAGCCAGAGCCGTAGCCGGCGGGGGGATTAGAACCCCCTACTCCCCGTGAATGCTACCCGGGAAAAAACACCCCATGCCAAATTTACGCCTCAGAACACAATCTCATATTCAACACACGGGTTGTGGGTATGCAGCTGAAGTTTGGGGTGCGCTGTCCGTTAGCCGCCCGCCATGCCCCCGTGGCTATATGCCCGCTAACCCGCTAGGGTCCGCTGTACTCTGAGCGATACGATTTCGGACCTCGCTCCTTCTTTAATCTACCCATGCTTTATTAATCTTCTTTCCGTTTTCTTGTGTCTTAGTTTATATTAATGTGTTATGCCTCTGCTAGCTATTAATTGGTCTAAACGTTGAAGAGTAAAAGATACAGAAAAAGCAGAGAGAGATAGAGAAACGGAGATAGGCTATAGAGAATCGGGTGCGGGTCGAGATGAACGATAAAAGGAAGAAAAAACAATTAAAAAAAGGATGAATACAGGGAGGGGATGGAAAAGAAACATCCTTTGAATACAGAAAGTGGTTAAATAATAAATCAAGACAAATTAAATGTGACGAAGTAAATGAAATAAAATAAGACACATAACGAGGAAGTGAGAATGAAGAGAATTCGAAGCGATACACATTTTGTTCATTAATGAAACATCTTGGCAAATCAATTTTTCATGTAATTGTATAACTTGATATAAATACCGACTTTGTTTGTAGGCCTACATTCTTAAGAGTAGAGAAGATAGAATTTAGAGAGAAAACAAAGGAGTGTATAAGAAGAATGACATGTAAGGGAAATGGGAGAGAGAGAGAGGGGGAGAGAGATGGGGAGGGGGAGAGAAAGATGTAAAGAGCCCATTTGAAAAAAAAGAAGGGCAGCCGATTGATTTGGGGCGACTGAATGAGAAAACAAATATAAAGAAAAAGAAGATTTTGACAAATTTGATTTTATTGGACTTTATTTAAATTTCATTCATCAATATCAATACATTTTAAGCAATAAAAAAATACTTTAACACGATAAAGTTGACATTAAAATCTTTCCTAATATAGTCCTAACTTCTGAATACAAATTATAAAGTGCAGAGGGAAATTAAAAGAAGTTAACGTAAGTCCAAGAGTGAAATGCAAGTCAAAAACCAAGCAGGCGCATGAGAAAGAGAGAACAGAAGTGCAGTTGGTAGCGCAGAAAGACGAATTATATTTGATATGTTGATATTGTTTTCCATATTGCGTGTTTCCCTCGGAGCGATAAGGGGGTGGGTAAAAAAGAAAAGAAAAGTCGCCTGCGATAAAGGATCTTTATTTTAGCTTTTAACCATTGGTGGTGAATACATGCTTTCCATTCAAATAAGGGGATTTAGTCTGGGAATATGCAAGGATATACGGTATATTGGGACACTGATTAGAAATTAACCAACGCAATTAGGCCATTTATTGGTGTGTAAGGCTGTCATATCGCATGCTGTCAAGTGAGGCAGGGCTACAGGATGTTTCAAAAAAGGAAATATTTGAAAAGCAGCAGTTGATATATTGGAATATTTTGTGTTTGTTTTGGTTGCTTTTGATGTTTTTTTAATTATTTGTTATGTCATACAAAATAAAAGAACATTACCAACATCAGTGGGGAAAAAAGATCCATTGAAAACTAATTTTCTGTTTAGACTGAGATTGCGTGTGCATTATGCAAATATGAGCTTTCGTGTTAGGTTGCTTCGAGCAAAGGTAACAAAATGTGATTTCAATTGTTCAATTTTAAATGAATGAGATTGCTTTGAAAATGCTTTCGTATCTTTTAAATATTACTAGAAATGAGACTATAGTTTACAGCTTTGGACTATATATCTGGTGCTACGTGTTTTGCACCAAGATCTAAATTGCTTTTCACTCCTTGATTTACTTTGCTAAATATATTACTCATTGCTTACTTGATCTATATTACTTATGAACACAGCAATACAATATACTTGATTCATGTGATCAATTTTAATTTTTATAGTATTATGATTCATGTATTATGACAATGTATGAAATATGGGCATTTATTTGTTATTTTGTTTATGTGACAACTTACTTGTTATGTTATTTATGCGAAAATTATTTGTAATTTTGTATGAAAATTATTTAAAAAACAACAACAACAAACACACACAGAAATCAGCCATGAAGAGGATTATAAAGAGTTTCTTTTGTAAACTTTCTTGAAGGGTCGATTGCTCACACGATAGGTACCCACCCCCAGCTTCCATATATCTAGGTATTGTTTTGTTAATGATCAGTCATTTCTTGTTCGAGTCTTTGATTAAAAGTTGGAGAAATAATAATAATAATAATAATAATAATATGTCTTGTTTACCCAAGGTAACCTCATCAGTATTCATACTGTTCATCCTGAGAGCCCTGCAATCACATTATTAAATGGTAAGAGCGCATCAATGATTTTGTAACAGGGGCAATTAAGATAAAATTACTGACAAGCAATAAAATTTCAACAAAACGAATTATATATAAAATATCAAAAATATATATTATTGTTCCGGGTTTTAGCCTCGACAGCCCCTGGCCTTTGTTGGTCCCCCCACATGTTTTTTTAAAAATATTTAGTTGTTCTTTGTTAATGGACTTTAGATTTTATTCGCTATTTGTTTCTCTTAATATTATTGTTTGTTAATTTTGTATTTTGTATATGTCTGAACATGTATGTATACCTGTTTTTTATGAACCACATGTGGAAATAAAACTTGAACTTGAGCTTGAACTAAAAAGAAAAAAAATCAACCGTCATCATATTTTTCACAGTTTTTTCGAGATTAAACTTGAGAGGGGGACATTTGGGGATCAAAAGGGGGAGGAGTACGGGCCAGGTTTGCCCTCTAAATCCTCCAGAGTTGCAGAATTATTAGTATAATTTAACCAAAAGGTTATTTGGGGTTATGTCGTCAGTATAATGATAAGACGCCGGTTTTTTGATAAATCAATGACGGCCTCCTTTTTTTTCTGACCCACACTGTATTTTTTGCTGCCGTCTCTGGGAGTACACGCTACCCTTTTCAAGATGCCGGTTACATATCCGTTCTATTTATACTCCGTGATCATTACAATGGAGACCCGTATCAGAATCCCAGATGACAGAACAGAACCGCGCATCTCAGCAAAGCTAGAGCTCCAGCCGAAATCAATTCGGCGGAAAAAATACTCGGTTTGAGTCAGTTGTAGGTAAATGTCCTTATTGAGCAAATTTGTATATTAATTTTGGGGTAGAAAATATCATGATTTCTTTGTGTTGATTTCATCACCATTGAGAAGAGATGATGTGTATTCTTATCCCGATACTTGCCCCCCTCTCTCTTTCTTTCTCCCCCTCACTTGTCCCTAATTCTCTCTCTTCTCTCTTCTCTTTCTCTCTCTCTCTCTCTCTCTCTCTCTCTCTCTTCGTCCCCCTCCACCCCCCCCCCTCTCTCTCTCTCGCCCTCTCTTCTCTTTCTCTCTCTCTCTCTCTCTCTCTCTCTCTCTCTCTCTTCGTCCCCCTCCACCCCCCTCTCTCTCTCTCGCCCTCTCTTCTTCCCCTTTCTCAACGCATCTCTCTCCAACTCTCCATCTGCCCTCTCCATCTCTCTATCCCTCTATCTCTCTTTCTTACCCACTCCCTCCCTTCCTCTCATTCTCTCCCTCTTCCCCTCTTTCCATTTATTTTCATCTCGATATTTCTCCATCCCCCCTCCCTATCTCATCTCTCACTTCTCCATCATCCATTCTCTGGAATACTAAGTTTGATATCTTGACATTTAATTAATTTAATCGATATCAAATTGTTGTTTGTTTTATTTTTCGATTGTGTTATGAAAACAAATAATACATCAAGATTTTGCGTTCCAGCGTCGAGTTCTCCTTGATATAAGCCCTTGACCAAGACTTTGGTATTTCTAACTCACTCATCTCACCTCTCAAATCCATTCTCAAATATCGCGAATAAAAAAAATCTCGTTAGGGTTTTTAAACCTCACCCTTTAAATCTCAAAATCCCTCTCTGAATACGACGGTGGCATCATCCAGATTCAAACTCACTCATTATAACTTCAACTGTCCGGTCAAGCAGCTTACTTTTACCGATATTTTCATCTCCTTTTTAGTCTCTTTTCCCCATTTTGAGGGCATATTTTCAGTTGATGAAAGAAAATATGACCTCCGCTGGCTCAATAGATCACTGAATGCCATACCAAAGGATAATCTTTTGGGTAAACATGGGATTTTTTTATAAACATATCTATTTCGCTGCTTTATAATCTGGCACGCGAACGAGATCATATTTGCTGCCACCTGTGAGCTGCAAGGAGACAGGTATGTGGTTCTCAAAGGTGGAGTGCATGTCAAGTCAAAAGAAAACTTCGTCTGTTCAGCGTAAGATGGGCGTTAAAGAGAAGTTGAGTTCTGGGAAGAGGTGACAAATATTTTGTGAGCGTTATCATTGTTATTAAGCTAGTGTGGAAGAACATCAGATTAAAAATGTTCCCTGAAAAGCATGGCTCTTCAAATGCCTTAATATTCTAAATATGTCATGTAAAAGCATACAAATCGGGACGGATTTTTACGCCACATGTTTGTGTAGTCCCATATACATCTTTTTGTGTAAACAATGCTTGTAACTTTACCAAGACTGAGCCAATTTCTTATCATTTTGATGATTCCAGAACCTTGCAGTACACACCAATACTTATATGCTAGATGATCAATCTTTTTTGATCAATTCCACACTGTTTCTTTCACACTGCAATCGCATGACCAGAACTCAACCTTCTCTTTAACTCTGTGTTGATGTATATGGGTTAACGCCCCTCTAGCTCCAAATATTGTTCTTCAGTTCGACACCAACCAACAAGCATATTATCAACTACAATAACAACTTCGATGAAATTTTAATGAAGCTGAAATCAATTTTGATTTGCAAAGAGAGGAAAATGGCTGTCAAATTTCGACATAAAGCCTATTATAAATATGTGCATAATTATGCGGGGTGTCGAATTATAATTCAAAGAACAAAAAATTGCCTCAATAACATCAACAACAACAATTAAATGAAGCAAAATAGAAAATGAAAAAAGATAATGAAGAAACAAATGTTCAGAAAAATGTTCAGGCAATGAGGGTTCTCTCCAATATAAATGATTTTCTGATGTTTTCATTTTCATGTAGAAGTTTCGATGTGCTAGCAAGATAATTTTCAGACATTTCATTTTTTTTCTTTGGAAGAGGGCCTAATGCCCGGAGAGATCGACACCACCCCACCCCTCTCCCTCTCTCTCTCTCTCTCCCTCTCCCTCCCTCCCTCTCTCTCTCTCTCTCTTTCTTTCTTTCTTTCTTCCCCCTCTCCCACTCTTTTTCTTTCTTTCTCTCGTTCTCCCACTCTCTCTCGTTCTTTCTCTCTTTCTTCCTCTCTTTCTTTCTATCTTTCTCCCCCCCCTCTCTCTCCCTCTCTATCTTTCTTTCTCTCTCTCTATCGTCCCTCTCTTCATCACTCTCCCATTCTCTTCCTCAGCCTGTCCATCATGATGCGAGTATTCTTTACATTCTCAGGTCAAAGGTATCTGCAAGATTGATAATGGTATTGAGGAGAGGGATGACCATTTAAAATAAAGACGATGAACGAGAGAAAGAAGAAGAGCTAATGAAGATGGATTGCCATTAGGGCGGAACAAAAGAAGGATAGCTTTACAATAATAATAACGAACATACTAACGTCTGTCGTTGTTCAAGTTAGAGGCATGGCGGCTCGGTGGTCATGGTGGTAGAGCAGTATAGCCTGGGAGGTTCCGGGTTCAAAAGCAAGTCGAACAAGACTCGTAAGACTTGCGACACAAGGAGGGACAAGGGAGTTCACTTTGCCCCTCCTCACAGAGTTTCGACCAAAAAAAAAAGCAGGTTGAGGAAATGATTTGTATATAAGTTCATATTGGTAACTTTGCTTTTTGAAACGCACGAAACATAGACAAAAACAATCACTGCTCAGTATAATAATAGAGGAATATTTAGCTCTTTTTTTGGGGGGGGGGGGCATCTCCAATGCTGAACGATGATAATGCATTACCGTAAGTTCTGGGGGCGTTTCATAAAACTTGTCATCAGTGACAAATGACAGTTTTTGAGCGTCATGTAACGCCTGGCTGGAATGCTCCCCCGGGAGTGGAGATTGTGCACACGTTGTGTGCGGGCAAGCACTGAATCCAATGACCGGGGTAATAGTATATTTGTAAAGCGCTTAGAGACATTTGTATTAAGCGCTATATAAAAATTAAATATTATTATTATTATTATTAAGCTACTGAAATCCTTGCTTCTGATTGGTTATCAGTAGATTTGTCACTGATTCTGGTAATTTGTCATTGAAAAAAGGTTTTGTGAAACGGGTCCCTGGTGTCTTGCCCCTTTGAGGTCAAGGTCTGAATACGCCACTGATAGAGCCTCACAAAAGGTCCAATTTCTTAGCAGGGCACAGTGGATGCGTCACCGGACTGTGGATCAAAAAGTTCATGGTTCGATACGCAGCCGCGGCACTAATGTCCTATAATCATGATAACATGACGTTGATCTACATTTGCCATGCATGCAGTATCTACCAAGGTATACAAGATATACATGTAGGCGCCTTCAGCATACTCTTGTATGTGCTCTTGATCAGCAGCATCATCGTCATCATCTTCATCATCAACGTCATTATCGTCATCATCTTCATCATCATCGTCATCATCGTCATCATCTTCTTCATCATCTTCATCATCCTCCTCCTCATCATCTTCATCATCTTCATCATCTTCATCATCTTCATCATCGTCATCATCATCATCATCATCGTCATCATCATCATCATCATCATCATCATCTTAATCTTCATCATCATCATCATCATCATCATCTTCATCTTCATCATCATCATCACCATCATCATCATCATCATCATCGTCATCATCATCATCATCATCATCCTCATCATCATCATCTTAATCTTCATCATCATCATCATCATCATCATCATCATCTTCATCTTCATCATCATCATCACCATCATCATCACCATCATCACCATTGTTACTGACAGGAAGTTTTCTCCTGTGTCTGATATGAAGGTAACGATAGGTCGGGAAATGCTGACGTCATAGGCGAGGCTTTTTGGGGAATTGACATGTATTTGACTATTGGGGGCGTTTCTTCGCATGCCACTGATTTTCCTTGTTTGGAACGGTCGGACGACCGTGAGGTTGTGATGATTAATTAATTCTTTTTGATGAGCCCAACGTTGTAAGTAGACAATTACATTGCTATTCCTTTAAAGAGTTGTTGAATCATAATCAGTGATAATTTCTATTAATTATGTTGATGGTTAGTGATGTAAATTTGTTGCGAAAGATTTGTATTGAAGTACGTAATGTAGCAGTGGTATACATAATACGTGCAAGTAATGCATGCATGCACTGTACACGTTTAGTGACCGAAAGTAGTCACGCCTCTTTTGTTAGTTGACAAGATTATGAAGTGAGCCATGATAAATAAGGCTGTATGATAGCTGAAGCATATTATTTCTTACAAGGTTGATATAAATGTTCAAGCTGGTTATTAGTGATGAATAATAAATAAATGTCTCATTTAGGGAGATTAAAGTTAGGCTTTGAATACATTGTTTATAAGTATTTGCTAAGCTAAACATGGGCCTTGTGTTGTGAAATTAGGGTTTTGAGAGCATTGCTTTGACCGGTTATTGTTTACATATTTGAAAGTCAGTGCTAGGATAGAAGCAAGCAAGCCTTTTGTATCAAATAATTGTATTTAAGATCAGATATTGTTTCAGGAGAGGTTTTTTGGATATGACACATAAATAATTGACACAAACAAGTTAATTCATATTCAGTTATGCATTTATTGATTGAGACCAGACAAGATGGATAATTATTGTAACAAATAATGTCATTGATAAGCATGTGTACATGTATTCCAGTATTGATTGGATGTTTCCTTTATTTGTTTTGTTCAATTACAGATTGAACCGTGCTGATACGTGCTGAAGTATCTTGTCAGCGTGGTCTCATACTGGGTTTAGAACTTTGTATCCTGCTTGATTATTTATCGTCACAGTGTCCCCAACATCAAGTTCAATAACGCTTCATCAGGATGAGTGCAGCAGGTAAACTTCAAGCTGCTGATGGGCAGTCTGAGGTCAACCAGGAAGATGAAAAACAGGAAAAGAAACAAGAAAATGTGTTGGAGGTGAATCCTGAAGACTCGGTGAGTCAGTGTGTCAGCCATACTAGCTCTGCTTCGTCAGCCATGTTGAAAGCTATGACCAGAAAAGCAGCCCTAGCAGCTGAAGCAGCTGCTATAGAAGAACGCCAACAGCTAGAACTTGAGGAATTTCAACTAACGCAGCGTAAGTTGAGATTATCGATGCAGACGAAGCTCAGGGTTGCAGAAGCAGAAGAACAGATATACCTTGAGTTTGAGAATAAGAAGTTAGGAATAAGCTTTCCTGAGAAAGAACAGGATGAAACCTTACCATACACTCCTGGCAAGGTGGTGACAGAGACTGTTGTTCCTACTAAGTCTACGAAGTGTAAGCCTATCACAGCAGATAGGTCTGACCATGGACAACCGCTGACCATGAGTGATGATTCCGATGTAGTCACCCTACTGAAGGAAGGACAACAGGAGCAACGCCGTCTTTGGGAGATGATGCAGCTGCCTAAGGCCGAGTTGACGCCTTATGACGGAAATCCCCTAGAATTTTGGGAGTTCTGGCGGAGTTTCGAGGACAACATTGACTCTAGTTCGTGCGGAGATAGGACGAAGCTAACTCGCCTCTTATACTATTGTCGAGGGGAACCTAAGAGACGTTTGAGTCCTTGCTTATTAATGAACGCATCACAAGGATATTCAACAGCAAAGCGACTTCTGATTGAAAGATTTGGAGACCCAGTTGTCATCACAGACTCCTGGATGAAGAAGATAACATCTGGGAAGCAGATTGGCCCTCGTGACAAGAAAGGTCTAAGAGAGCTGGCAGATGACATGAGTGTCTGCCTTATGTCATTTCAAGCAATGGGATTCGAACAGGAACTCTCCCCTCAGAAGGTGCTTCTCCCACTGGCGGAGAGACTGCCTTTCCATTTAAAAGGGAAGTGGCTGAGCAGAGTTGGAGCGATTCGGCGCCAGGACAGAATCCCAAGATTTGAGGATCTGATGTACTTTGTGCAGGAGGCTGCGCAGGAAGTTAATGACCCGGTGTATGGAGAGCTGATGTCTGGTCAGAGTGAGCAAAGCACGCCTTCTCGAGGTGGGAAGTCAAAGGGCTCCTTCTCTACATCTTCCACTGCAAAGCCTGTTGAACTACATGTAGAGTGTTTCCAGTGCAAGGGTAACCATAGGCTGTGGGATTGTAAGCAGTTTAAGGACTTGCCTCCTAAGGATAGAATGCGGCTAGCAAGGAATAAGGGACTGTGTTTTAACTGTCTGAGACGAGGTCATATGATAGGAGCATGTAGTAGCAAGAGGACTTGCTCAGTAGATGGTTGCACAAGGAAGCACAATAAGCTTCTCCATATGACAGAACCTGATGGCGGCACACAAAATAGAAATGTGGAGCAAGAAGCCTCCTGTAGTTCCACAGGGGCCGGCAGGAAAAGTGTGCTCCCTATAGTGCCTGTGAGGGTGAAGGCAGAAGGCTGCCAAAATATGCTGTGGACATATGCATTGCTGGACCAAGGGTCAACAAGTACATTTTGTTCAGCAAGTTTAGCAAGGTCACTCGGTGCTAAGGGAGTCAAAGGGAAGCTTCTACTAACGACCCTTGATCGAAAAGAAAGTACTGTCCACACTGAAGCCGTCAGTTTGGTTGTGGACTCCGGAGATAACAGCAAGCAGATCAAGATGTTATGTGTGTACACAAAGGAAAATATCAACGTCAAGGGTGTACACATGGCCACAGTCGATGACATCGAAGGATTGACCCACCTAAGAGGGATTGACATCCCTTTGGCCACTGAAGATGAGGTGGGACTGGTCATCGGTCAAGACGTCCCAGAAGCTCTGATGCCTCTAGAGGTTAGACATGGAGAGAAAGGACCATACGCAGTAAGGACGTGCCTTGGGTGGTCACTCCATGGTCCACTCAGCCGAGCATGTGAAATGAACACTCCAGTGTATGCTACGAACACCTTCATCGAAGGAGATTTGTGCCTCGAGAGACAGTTAGAGAGGTTCTGGAAGCTTGAGACCCCTGATCCTTTCAAGGAAGAGAGAGCTATGTCAAGGAATGATGTCAAGGCCTTGGCAGAGTGGGAGCAGGGCATCTGCATAGAGGAAGGTCATTATCAGCTCCCTATCCCGTTCAAGAAGAGACCTCCAGATCTCCAGAATAACCGATGGTTGGCTGAAAGGAGACTCCAAAGTCTTGGAAGAAGGCTTAGTCAGAGTGAAGGTCTCCTTCAGAAGTATACAGATGGCATGGCAGACCTTTTGAAGAAGGGATATGCAGAGGAGGTCAATGAACTTGACAGTAAGAAGGAATGCGAATGGTATTTGCCACATCACCCGGTATTCCATCCCCAGAAACCGGGAAAAGTGAGAATAGTCTTCGATTGTGCATCAGCATGGAAAGGTTTGTCACTGAATGATGTGGTTAATCAGGGACCAGATCTGACTAACAAGCTGATCGGAGTGCTGTTGAGGTTTAGAACTGCGCCAGTGGCTTTGATGGCAGACATCGAAGCGATGTTTCATCAAGTTCGTGTGCCAGCACCAGACCGAGATGTACTGAGATTCTTATGGTGGCCAACAGGTGACTTGAAGGAAGATCCATGTGTCTACAGAATGTGTGTGCACTTATTTGGTGGGACTTGGAGTCCCAGCTGCTGTAGCTATGCCTTACGACGCACAGCTGAAGACAACAAGGGTGAATTCTCTCCTGAAGCAGTAAAGGCAGTGACTAGGAATTTCTATGTGGACGACTGCTTAATCTCCACTAAGGATGAGGAAGATGCCATACGACTAGCACAAGAATTGAAAAGCCTGCTAGAGAAGGGAGGCTTTAACCTGATCAAGTGGACAAGTAACAACCGCAAAGTTGTGGAAGCCATCCCAGTGGAGGATAGAAGTAAACAAGTTAAGGACTTAGATCTTAGCAAGGAAGCACTACCAGTTGAGAGAGCCCTGGGGATCAAATGGGATGTGCAAGAGGACCGTCTAGAGTACAAGACATTGATAAAGGAGAAACCAGTGACAAGAAGGGGTTTGCTTAGCATTGTGTCAAGCATTTATGACCCGCTTGGCTACCTGAGTCCCTTTATCTTGAGAGCTAAGCTGTTGATGCAGAAGTTAGCAACAAAGAAGTTAGGATGGGATGACCCAATTCCAGATGCTGGACTGCAGTTATGGCAGCAGTGGGTAAAGCAACTTCCTGAAGTAGAAAACTTCAAGGTGCCAAGATGTGTGGTTCCTGCAGGATATGGTGCCAAGACAGAGCATCAGTTACATCACTTTGCTGATGCATCCGAAGATGCCTATGGAGCAGTGACATACCTGGTGGTAAGGAACTCTAAAGGGCAAGTCTGTAGCAGTCTTGTCTTTGCCAAGTCTCGCCTCGCTCCAATGAAGAAGACTACGATTCCTCGTCTCGAATTGATGGCTGCTACTGTTGCGGTGAAGTCAGATGTCTTAGTGAGGAGAGAACTGGATCTACCACTAAAGGACTCTGTGTTCTGGACTGACAGCATGATTGTATTGGCATACATTAAGAATGAAGACAAAAGGTTTCACACCTTTATTGCCAATAGACTGTCTATGATTCACTCTGCCAGTGATGTAAAGCAGTGGCATCATGTCAACACGAAAGAGAATCCGGCTGATGACATCAGTAGAGGCATGAGTGCTAGGGATCTCGTGGCTAGTGAGAGATGGCTTCATGGGCCAAAATTCATCCTGTTGACTGAAGAGCAGCAGAGCCAAGATCCAGAAGCTGATGATATCCTACTAGACGATGATCCAGAAGTAAAGACCGTGAAGGCTTATGCCGCTGAGACTGATGTTGATGTACCAATTGCGGCTACTGATGAACTGTTGAGCTACTTCTCAGATTGGTACAAGCTTAAGAAGGCAGTAGCTAGAATCTTGCAGTTTCGGGAATATCTTCTGTGCAAGGTGCGGAAGGAAGTATTTGACTGTAAGGTGCTTCTTACAGTGAATGACATGAGAGAGGCTGAGCAGGCAATCCTGAAATATGTTCAGCGCCTGGCATACCCAGCTGAATACCGGGCAATTGAGGAGAGGCCAGCCTTGAATGGAAAGCAGAGGGCTAGTAAGTTGAAGAAGTCCAGCCCTCTCTATAAGTTAGACCCTATGATGAGCAGAACTGGGTTGCTGTGTGTTGGAGGCCGCCTTAGGAATGCAGAGCTCAGTGACGAGATGAAGCATCCCATCATCTTACCACCCAAGCATCACGTGGTAACACTGTTAGTGAGACATGTTCATGACATGGTGGGACATTCAGGCAGAGAGCATGTCCTATCGATGCTGAGGCAGCGATTCTGGTTGATCAGAGGGAGGTCTACTGTGCGACAGGTGAAACGGGACTGTTTTAAGTGTAAACGCCTGTCGTCTCCAACTCTCGGGCAGAAGATGGCTGATTTACCTAGTGATCGTGTGGCGTTTGACAAGCCACCATTTACTAATGTTGGAGTGGACTGTTTCGGCCCTTATCTTGTCAAACAGGGCAGAAGCCAAGTGAAGAGATATGGCTGTATCTTCACTTGCCTATGTGTGAGAGCCGTGCATATAGAGATCTTGCATTCTATGGACACTGATTCATTTCTGAACGCTCTTCATCGATTCATGGCTCGCCTTGGAAGACCAGAGCTCATCAGATCTGACAACGGCACGAATTTCGTCGGAGCAGAGAGAGAGCTGCGAGAGGGGTTAAGTAGATGGAACCAACAGAGAATTCATGACCATCTACTCCAGAAAGGCATTGAATGGAGGTTTAACCCACCAGCGGCCTCGCACATGGGTGGATGTTGGGAACGCCAGATAAGAACGACGAAGAAGGTGCTCGGTGCCTTGATGAGACAGCAAGTGCTGTCTGACGAGAACTTATCAACGCTGATGTGTAAGGTGGAGTCCATCATCAACGGGCGCCCTCTGACAGTAGTGTCGGATGATGCGATGGATCCAGAACCCCTCACGCCGAATCATTTGCTCCTGCTGCGGGGTAATGGTACTGGGCCGCCTGACCTCTTCGAGGCACGAGATGTGTATAGCAAGCGACGATGGAGACAGGTTCAGTACCTTAGTGACATTTTCTGGCAGAGATGGAGAAAAGAGTATCTTCCTACACTCCAAGCGCGACAAAGGTGGAACGAGCGTGAGCGTGATGTTAGCGTGGGTGACATCGTTCACATCATGGAAGAAGCACCACGAAACCACTGGGCTGTCGGTCGCGTTGTAGAGATTTTCCCAGGCAAGGATGGGCTAGTTAGGTCAGTTAGGGTGCAAACCAAATCATCGACCCTTGTTAGGCCAATTCACAAGCTGTGTCTTTTGGAATCAGTGAATCATAGATAGGTATATTCTATCCCCAGAAAGGTACAAGTTTTACCCCTGTGTTTGTTTCTTAGAGCACTCTATTTGACAGAACTGAGCTTCGATAGAGAGACATTTCAAGATGAATAGACATTTTGACAAATGAACAGAGAAATCAAAGTACAGTTTACACCAAGGACTGTTATTTGAAAGGACTAATAATTCTGCATAGAGTGGACTCATTTATTACTCTGAAAAAAGGACATTTCAAGTATTCACCTGTATAGCAGACTAGTGGACTGGTTGCTTAGCAACAGGAACCTTATCCGACTCTTTTTCGTACAGACAACACATCAATATCAAATTTATGTATCAATGTGCATGTATATTGTTATGTTTGTTTTATATACATGTATTAACATTATTCAACAGGTTGTTTTCAAGATAGAAATCACTATTTTATCATGCAGTTGCATTTTGTGCAGAGATTTACTTTCTAAAGAGGGAGATTATTTAAAAGGAGATGAGAATTTATCAATATTGATGTTTTCTGACATTGCAAGAAATTGCTAAACTATGGGATTCTTAGGAGTAAAATATTTGAGAATATGGAATGTTCTTTAGATCTGTGTTGTCTTCCAGTATATACACATTTACTGCAAACAAATTAACATATTGATAATGTGTTTCAGGTACAAGTAAAGACAGTTATGTGTAACAGAGCGTTTAAATTGTCAAAATATTTTCTTTTTGATTATATATGATGTTATAAATGATTGCTTTTAGCTCACATTTAAGGGGCCGGTATGTTACTGACAGGAAGTTTTCTCCTGTGTCTGATATGAAGGTAACGATAGGTCGGGAAATGCTGACGTCATAGGCGAGGCTTTTTGGGGAATTGACATGTATTTGACTATTGGGGGCGTTTCTTCGCATGCCACTGATTTTCCTTGTTTGGAACGGTCGGACGACCGTGAGGTTGTGATGATTAATTAATTCTTTTTGATGAGCCCAACGTTGTAAGTAGACAATTACATTGCTATTCCTTTAAAGAGTTGTTGAATCATAATCAGTGATAATTTCTATTAATTATGTTGATGGTTAGTGATGTAAATTTGTTGCGAAAGATTTGTATTGAAGTACGTAATGTAGCAGTGGTATACATAATACGTGCAAGTAATGCATGCATGCACTGTACACGTTTAGTGACCGAAAGTAGTCACGCCTCTTTTGTTAGTTGACAAGATTATGAAGTGAGCCATGATAAATAAGGCTGTATGATAGCTGAAGCATATTATTTCTTACAAGGTTGATATAAATGTTCAAGCTGGTTATTAGTGATGAATAATAAATAAATGTCTCATTTAGGGAGATTAAAGTTAGGCTTTGAATACATTGTTTATAAGTATTTGCTAAGCTAAACATGGGCCTTGTGTTGTGAAATTAGGGTTTTGAGAGCATTGCTTTGACCGGTTATTGTTTACATATTTGAAAGTCAGTGCTAGGATAGAAGCAAGCAAGCCTTTTGTATCAAATAATTGTATTTAAGATCAGATATTGTTTCAGGAGAGGTTTTTTGGATATGACACATAAATAATTGACACAAACAAGTTAATTCATATTCAGTTATGCATTTATTGATTGAGACCAGACAAGATGGATAATTATTGTAACAAATAATGTCATTGATAAGCATGTGTACATGTATTCCAGTATTGATTGGATGTTTCCTTTATTTGTTTTGTTCAATTACAGATTGAACCGTGCTGATACGTGCTGAAGTATCTTGTCAGCGTGGTCTCATACTGGGTTTAGAACTTTGTATCCTGCTTGATTATTTATCGTCACAGTGTCCCCAACAACCATCATCATCCTCATCATCATCTTAATCTTCATCATCATCATCATCATCATCATCATCATCATCATTCATCTTCATCATAATCATCATCATCATCTTCATCATCATCCTCATCATCATCATCATCATTCATCTTCATCATAATCATCATCATCATCTTCATCATCGTCACCATCTTCATCCTCTTCATTATTCTTATCATCATCATAACCATAACCATTATCATAATCATCTTCAACACCTTCATCATTATCATCATCTTTATCATTGCCATCATCTTCATCGTCCTCCTCTTCAATCATCATTCTCATCATCATCATAAAAAAATGAAAGAAACACATTAACTCATTCCATAAAATGTCGTGTCCAATGTAATAGCGGCATAACGTGTTTATAATGTGTTTAGAAAAAAGATTGAACATAGATGAATGGACATAATTTTCCAAACAATGCCACTTTTCTTCAATTCGCTTTTCTAAGAAAACGAATATCAAGCAGTGAGGACTAAAATGTCTCTTAAACAACTTGATTAACTTATGTCTGGTGGTCCATGCTCCCCCACTCAAAACGAGGCGAGATCATCTACATTTCTGTAAAGTGGATGGCATCACGCGGGCAAATCTGACATTGGACCAATACTGATACACCCCATTAAAGGTAATACAAAGTTTTGGGAAATTTTGAAAATTGGGTGGATAGTGAATCTTTACAATTTTGACATATTTGGATGCCCCTATGGATGTATTATAAGCACTAAAAAAATTAACCCCTAAAACACTTCTGTTTTCGAGAAAAATGGAATATAACAATTTACCGGTGCTCCCGGTAAATTTTGATAAATTTCAAATAGCGCCTACGGCCGTACAATAGTAGCTGCGACCATGGAAATCTCAGAATATGTAGCTGTGATATATAATTTCCAAACGGGAATAGCTAATCGGTCGATTTTAGTCAAGAAACATTGTTTCATAGCTAAATTGGTATCTTGACCTTGAGAGGGAGCTATACAACATAAAGGGTTTAATATTTATAATTTCATAACTTTAGACTCGATTTCAACCGGGACAACGATCAATGAATATTGTAAGAACGCATATGCTTCCAATATGTTAATTTGAACCAAATTCATGACCCCATACCAAAACTTTGTAATACCTTTAAGCTTCCACAAAATTACGCAGAAATCATTCTTTTCTCTCATAAAAGAGGGGACAGAAGGCCCAATATTTGGAAGAACTTGCTTGACGTGATGACGAAGTCGTCTAGCAATCTGCGCCCACATCGCATCCCTTTCGAAGAATACGCCTTGAGTTGCGAAGGAACAGGTCGAACAATTACTCGTAAAATTGGTCCGTAATTGCCGCTCCCCCGTACGTACACGTGTTGTACACTGCACAGCACGTACCGGAGAAATTTCTGGGTGATTACCGCTACTATCAAGTCCAAAATGGAAGCCTATCGTGTATCTATCACATTTACCAATCTCTGTAAGACATTACGATCCGGTTGTTTAATTCGTGTCCTGAACAGTGGCTTGCTCTACAATAGCCATTAGATTGGAAAGTTAATGAATTCGTGTATTTCGTTCATTTTGCTTTCAAATAATACATGTCCAGGCTTTAATACCGATCCTCTAGGTTGTGATATCATGATATGTAAGTACGTCATTTTATTCTGAAATTGAGTGACCTACTTTAGATTGGCAATATCATTTTCGAATATAGATAGAGGACGTAAAAAAGCAAAGCAAGCCAGTTCAAATAAAGATATACTATTTGTTCTGCCTCAAGACCATGGGCGTTAGCAAAGAACATAATATTTACTGCATTATGCATGAAATAGTTTATCATCAGTCTATACGTAAAAAAGCAGACTAGAATTATAAACATCTTCTTAAGAAAGATATCGTGATTAAGTTAAGGAATGCCCATGTTTGTATTTTCATATCAATAAAACGGTTATTTGGTGAGACGCTTCTGGTTCTCAGTAGAAGCCTTTATTTCGACAGTAATTTACAGGAGACGAGTGCGGGTGTGAGCACTGAGTAGAAGTGTCGAAGTCGAGTGGTTTTAGCACTTGACTTGTAATTCAAAGGTCGTGGTTCGATCCCCGACACGACACTAAAGTCCTTTGGCAAGGCATCAATCTACCCTTGCCAGTTGCCACTCAATACCCAAGAGGGAATGGGGACCCGGTATAATGACGAAAGCATTAAAACACTGCCATATGGAAAATTCAAATTTGGAGAGAATAGAATTGCGATGGCACGCGAGCAAAGCTCGCACTAACGAATCTTGTATTGAGCAAAAATACGTAAAACTTTTTTTTATAAAGAGAACAAGGAGCATAGAATTGCGATGGCGCACGAGCGTATATCGATTGCGCCAGTACCTAATCAATACGTATTATCAATCGATTGGGCTAATCTGAAAATCAGTAAACTTTGAACAATGAGACTTATGCGGCATTCTTTGCCAACAAAGACCTTTTGTATCAAAACTATGTTTACCTTCAATTTCGGCTATGAGAGAGAGGGGAAAGGGTGGAGGAAGGGGAGTAAGAAAGATATGGTGGGTGAAGAGGGAGGGAAACAGTGGGAGAGAGACAGAGAGAGAGAAAAACAGAGAGAAAGAGTGAGAGGGAAAGGAAAATGGTGAGAAAAGGGTCATCTACATTAATGAGTGTCTGCTTATAAAGAAATAGAGAACCAAAAACATGTGATAAAATGGCGTCAAACTATAGTATAAAGTATATAAAGACGGAACAAAGAGTTATGAAGAAAAAAAGAAATAGCATTCCGGACTAGGTGATGAGACATTATTTCATGCCACTAAATATTGAACTTCCTGTAGCATCCATAATTATTTGCTCTTTACATCCATCATCAGCACTCATAGGTTGCATATGTATGTTTCTGTTTACATCTACAGTATAAAAGTTGAATGCGTAGCATACTCATGGAAGTAACATATCCTAGTATTGTTTGCAAAAGAAAAATACCTCTTTATATTAGATATGGCGTATTATGGTGCCACGGAATCACTGAGTGAAATAGGAACGACTTTCCCCCTTCCACATGGTTCTTTAGTTCATTTCCATATAAAATGGCTTAATAATGATCATGATCATCACGGCACAAAACTTACGGGCAGAGAAATACGAAAATGACAATATCCAAACGGTTTGATCATGTTGATGTAAAAGAACTTTAGAGACAGCAACCAGAGCAAATCTAAAGACAGATAAATATTCAACAACACAGGGTTTTACTTTTCCGACTCGTATAGATGTATAGACTACACTCGTTCACACCCTGCCATACCCCCTCAACGACCCCATACCCTCTCAATAGTGTTACTCTCCGAATATTGAATAACGGTGACCAGAAATGTAAATATTCTTGCGGTCATGCAATATTTGTCTACTTTGTTCGACACTTCATTTTGCATTACTCACAGATCAAGAGATTCGTGACAAAGCTCATTTTTTCTTCTTCTCGAAAATCAGTTTGACAATATTCGGTACGGGAACGATTACATGTCCATTTTTATCCAAATAAAAAGAATGAATTTCTTTTATTTATCTTTTGCCATTTCATTAAATGCTTGTCAAGAGTAAAAATGTATCATTTAGATTGCGGGACAGAAACTCAGTCAATTCTGTCATGAAATGCAGGATACCAATATAGTAAACAGGAGGTGTCAAAATATAATGGTTCATTCGCTTGACTCTCAATCCAAGGGTTGAGGGTTCGAGTCGTTGTGTATCTATAATGTAATTATCATACTTTTTAAAACTGTTTTGGTAACGTGTACAACCATGTAATCTTGTTATTTATTATTTATGCCAGGGGACTAGGCCTATAGCTAACAAGTTTTGCAAACTTCCTTTTTAATCTCCAATTTCTTCATGATTTCCAGAATTGTAAGATTATGATTGTTCCATGTTACTTTTGTATGGTTTTATGATTGAAATAAATGATGAATTGAATTGAATTAAATTGAATCCCAGCCCGGCACGACATTCATCCACATAGAAGTTTTTGCCACTTTCCACCTAGGTGTAAATAGGTATACTTAACAATCACATGGGTGATAATAATTACAGGGTCTTCGCGAAGAACAGCATTGGTGCTGATGAGGCTTCCCTGGGTAAACAAAATTATTATTATTATGCTACAATATTCCTCCTGAATATAGATCCGTTTTTTTTTAAATGTATGGAAACAATGATAATTTTAGAATAGATAGACCCTGGGGCGCCAATACATCTTCACGAAAATAAAGGACACTTATTTATTATACGTGATTTATGTGTTCATTTATATTTGTATTCATTCATTCTTTCATTTATTTATTCTACATAAATAGGTTTATCACTCCCACCTCCCTGCCTTTTAGCTATTGACAATAGTCTACATCATTTACATATGCTTCGTTTTTTGTTTTTCTGCAGGTTTCTTTTTTCTCATTAAGCCTAGACCAGTGTAATATCAATAGCAGTTTCCTTTATTCATTCCCTCGTCGTGAGAGTTTGTTCTACATCTCATAGTTTGTTTGGGTTTTAAGTTTTGTAAATGATTGTATAGGCCTGCTTATTATGCCTTCTGTCTATTTGCTTGACGTGATGATTATCTGTAAATTTGTATACTATCTTTCAATATGCCTATAGGCCTATCTGATATTGACACTGGACTATTATCTTGTACAAAATTCTAGGCGTATACTGCAGTCATATTAGTATCCCCAAGAACAGATGCGTGAATGGAAATTTCATTAGAACTATACTTGCTTGGTATCCCATCTGTGTTGGTTAATAAAGATGTCTGACATGAAAACTTTAATATCAAATAATGAGGAGATCTCGTGTTTCGGACATCGGTCACTCGTCCCTCGCCATGCCGGGCCTAGCCCGAGGCCGATCTGATATGCCACCTTGATCTCCCGTTCATAATTTAGAGGCGGATATAAGTCACCCTATTCAGTCGAAATGACAGGAGTTAAGAAGCAGCCTACGGGAGGCGAATTTCATTCAATTTCTTCCACTTTCCTTTTTGTGTTAACACTTGTACACTCTTGGCTGTTGTAATCCCCTAATTCTCCACTGATTATGTCCTTATGTCCAGTTAAGCGTAAATATATAGCCCAAGAGTACGTCGTTAGAGAAGTAATAAGGGCTATTTTCCGAAATGCCCGTTTGGCATTATGCCAGAACTCAAAAAGACGTAGAATGAGTGTCGTCTGCTGTGACCTGTAAGGGTACTAAATCATACCCTTTAAAGATAGAGATGAGTTCTGGTCATGTAATTTCAATGTGAAAGAAACTGTGTGGAATTTACTGGAAAGGTTGATCATGTAGCAGAAAAGAATTTGGTGTATACTGTGATGTTTGGAAATCTTCGAAATGGTAAGAAATTGGCATAGTCTTACTAAAAACCATGCACACAGAAATGCGTATATGGGGCTACACAAACATGTGGCATGAAACTGTAGTCCACAACCTAAAGCTGTTACTTGACATATTTTGATTATGAGGGCATGTGAAGAGCCATCCTTATTAGGAGATGAGTTTTTGATGATACTCTTCCAAACTAACAGGGGAAAAAAAAAGAGAATTATTTGTTACTTTTCCCAGAACTCATTTTTCTCTTTAACAGTGAGTTAAAGGTACTATATCCCTTTTGCAGCCAACCTCAAATTCTGTAGAACTTTGCAGGAATTATGAATATGTCATGTATGTTTTATCTGTGAAATTTAAACATTAGAAGTTTCCTAATATTAAAATTATGCAAGGAAACGCGTTTACTTGCTAGACTTCACTGTCAGACACTATTGAGTGAGTGACTGGCTTTTTTCTTCTTTGGTAATAACATACATAACATGAGTTGTAAAGGGTACATGAGCATTTGTCTACAGCAATAACCCATTTCTTGTGATGGCCAAAATTAATTTGTTGAATCCTTGCGCAGCATAAAACGTATGACCATTCGATACAGGTCTGAAAATCAAGACTATTACTTATTGGCTCTATAGCTCCTAAGTCGATTTGCAAACTAATAGTTGTTATTTTTCCACTTGAAGACATTTTCAAGTCCCACCTTTTTTAGGGAAGTTCTAAATTAGTATTATCTTTCAAATGCCGTTGGAATTTAATCTTTTTATTTGTTTGGCCTGCAAATGGGACATAGTACCTTTAATGCCTTTGTAGTCATTAGAAGAGGAGAAAGAGATTTGGAACAGATATAGAGAAAATATCATTGGTACTTTTAGAGTGAGAGAGAGAGAGAGAGAGAGAAAGGGGAGAAGAAAAGAAAAAAAGAGAGAGGGAGAGAAAAGGGGATGGGAGCGGGGGCGAGAAGGATTTGGTAGAAAACATCAAACTGTAAATAGTAAATAATAAATAATAGTGAATAATAAAAACGGTGCTGCTTACCAACGAAGACTCTAAGCGCAAAAAAAAAAAAAAAATCTGCTCTCGCCCGATGAGGGACTTGAACCCGCGACCCTCTGATTAAAAGTCAGATGCTCTACCGACTGAGCTAACCGGGCTTCGGCGATAGAGGGACAAATTGTATCTACTTATACCTTGTGGCATGCGCCTGTAATCCAGCTAACAATGGAATTTACAAATTGAGTCACGTCTTTCGGATGGTAACGTTTAAAGGTCGGTCCCCAGACGTAAACAATCATATCTGATTGATACACGTCTATAAAAAAAAAAAAAAAAAAAAAAACAATACACACACATTCCGTCTAGATATTTTTTTTTAAATAATTATTTTAAAAAAGACAGTGAAAATGAAAGAAGACAATGGTGAATATATGAGTAACTGCAATGTTGCAATGATTTTTTTTTAAATACATCTCTCCATGAATTTATTGACTGTGAGGATAAAATTTGGTTTTGATATGTGACATTTATACCTCGTCATGAGTTTATTGATCGATCTGAAAGTCATGGATACCATGGAGACTGATCAATGTAGTTCTAAGAAGATATAAACTTGTACATGCACCAAGAATGATCCATATTTCCACAGTCATTTCATGAGAAGATTATTTATGGGCAAAAGAGACAGTGAAGGGAAACGAGTGACAGAAGGAGATAAATGGAAAAGACAAACAATGGAGTGGAGAATAGAGAAAAGGGATAACAGAGAAAAATTGGAAGCGGAGGGGTGGGGGGCTAGAGTTTGAACAATGAGTGAGTGAGTGAGTGAAAGTGAGAGAGGTGTGATTGGGTGAAGGGGAGTGATATGAGGGCGGAAGGAAGAGAGGAAGGGAGAGGGGTGGCGATAGAAAGAGGAGAGTGTGATTTAGAGAGGGAGGTGGTAGAGATCAATAGAGTCACCTGCCCAGGCAATGACAGCTACGACGCGATATCGATCGTCGTCGCGTGCATGCATCGATTTTCGTGTCCGCCACACCCAACAGTAGCCGCAACGATAACTTCGAACAAAAGCCGTAACCTAAAAAGAGTTCTATCGCAGGCCAGGCTTGTCCGTTCTTACGCGTGCGGACATTACAAGGTTTAAATTGATTATAGATCGTTTTTAAATCATTCAAAACTGACCAAAACAGAAGACTAGGAGACAATTTCCGGGCTTTCTGAGGTTAACTGATCAATATGGTGGGGTTTGGTTACTGTAGGCATTTAGGAGAATCAATGTTATGAATTAATGATGGACTCGATTGTTTTGGTCGCGTGGCACGTTTTAGTGTACAATCTTCGTCGGATGAGGACTGTTTTCAGCATTTTTCAAAATGTTTGATTGATTTTTAAATCCTCTCATTATTTTACTCAGATCTAATGACAAAACCCGCAGCTGAAAATGACAATCTTTGTTCTCTTTTTGTTATTATTTGTTAAATCGTCTTGTGGAATGTCACATTTAAGAAATAATCAACTTCAAACTAGCTTTTTCAAAGGCTTTGTTACCATTTTATCTCTACATCCGTGCTCTATGTTCAGGTATTTCGATTATTTTTCGTCTTTGTTATTTTTGTCGTTGATGAGATGAACTGCAATAGGCAACGATTCTATGGCATAGAGGGTCTAGTCTGCAATTACAGACTCAAATTCACGTTTTATTACAATTCCTAAAGCCTTGGGCAGAGGCTAGATATGTCAGTCCTTGTCAGGATTAAAATTAAAAGTACATAATTATCCTAATGTAGTCTCGTTTGATTTTTTTAATTTTTTTATTGTCTGTCATGTTTTTTTGATTCCGTAATTTGTTTTCTCAAAATTAAGTTATAAATGTATAAAGTATAATTATTATTGTGCGAACCTACATCTAACAAGCTTTGCTTTCAAGAGTAGGTTCGTTTTTTTTCTTCATTTCCTGTAATTAAATCATTTCGCATTACAATGACCACAAAACGATGTCAAAGATATTTCAATGCTCATTTCTGTTATATCATTACGTTTATTATTGTCTGTTATTGTTTATATTATGTGACAAGAAGTGGAAAATAAATTTGCTCTGTATAGAGCTACTACTACTACTGCTATAGAGGGGAGAGAGGGGGGGAGGGGGAGAGGGAGAGAGGGGGAGTGATAGAGTGTAAGAGAGAAAGAGAGAGAGAGAGAGAGAAAGAGGGAGGGAGGGAGAGAGAGAGAGAGAGAGAGAGAGAGGACAAGAACAAGAGCGAGGGAGTCAATGTAAAAATAGAATTAACCCACTTCTTCCACATCCACTCCCTAATTATTTTGTTTGTCTGTTTAATTGTATGTTCGTTTGAACTACCAATACTAGGGGAAGCCAAGACACCCCTCTTTGTGTCACTATGCCAATGTGCCCATGGAAGTAACTATGGTTACCTTCTTAATTCCAATTTCTTCATTTGAGGGGCAGGAAAATGGAAATGAACACTTCATGTAGACCGGGCAAGTTCATTTTGATGGTGCCGAGCTTAGTACGTCGTCAAGTACTACAATTCATTATTTATCGCAAGGTGGAGCCCTTCATATCTCATTTTTGCTATTGAAGCTGCTACGAAGCACCATGTCTTATCTGTACGTACATACCATGTTGTATGGCTCATACACTTTCAGATTTATTTCGTTTAGACGGGGGGCTTCCAAAGTGACAGATGGTCGCTAAAGCGATAACAATGATTTCGACCACGGTTTCATTTTATTTCTTATAATCTTGATTTCTTTGTTTACACACGTTATCAATTATCACACTGTATGATATAATTTTTTTTATAAAGCTGCCATTTTTAAATGTTTTTAATTTCTTCTACCGCTTGCTTTTAATAACAATCGGTGCCTTTTGTGTAATTTTTAACAGAAAAAGAAAATCCTATTTCGTCATATCGAACTTAGAAAAACGATAATAAATTATGAACATTGCTCCAGTCTGTTGCGCTTAAAGTCTGAATGACATATTTTGTCTTATTGTGTTTTCTAGTTTCAACATTTGATACTTTACTTCTACCACGGCGCGGTCTGCTTTTGTAAAAAAAATCTTTGTAATCCTTGTTTAATTTTCTGATAATATTTCATTTCTCTCGGAATATTTCCAGTTGTTTTAGTTTGACATCACCGTGATCGATTCCATGGACCAGCAATGAAAACAAAATAAAATTAAAGGCCTATTCAAAATTGTGATTATTTTAAAAATCGTTTCGTTACGCACATTTTCCCTAATCTCTAATTTTGCATTAAGGTACATCTCGCCATTGTCATCATAAAACTCATCATCATCATCCCCATCTCTGTATCCTCCCCCCTCCCCCCCCCCCCCCAGGCTCCAGGGATTTCAGATGGGTTGGGGCGTTCGACAACCGAAAAGACTCCATCTTACGAAGAGCCTATCATTCATCATTAATTTAACTTATTTTTGTTTCAAAAAAAGACATTTTTCTGGCTCCACACACGTCTGTGTCCCTCCGCATCTTTCGTTGCTCTTTGCTATACCTATTTATTTTCAATCCCGTTTACCCGTCATGCCCCTCGCCTGCTTCCACCATGTTACAATACGACATGCCAAGACCTTTAAACCGCTAACCTGTTTCCTACTTATGATACATGTGGTAGTATTGGGTCTAAAGTTAATAAACTAATTATTAATAAAAGACAGAAATAAGTAGGGTTTAACTACCCATTCTTGACGCGATATACAGAGCAAGATTGAGAGCAGAAGTGCACGTAGTTTTGTAATCAATACAATCATTTTCTATATTGTATTCTCAAATCTGCTAGCCAGCGACTTCAAACGCCTTTTCATCCATTAAATGGATCACTACTGTAAATAAAATATATTTCCTTTCTTTTGTAAACGCATAATGCTCCTTACAGAAATCCCAGGGTAATGATTGGACCTGAATGAGCAAACAAAAATGTCGACGTTCTTGTCCTTCATCTCTATCTCAAATTGTTTCCTTTCGATCTTATTCTCCATTACACATCTCCGAATCTGTTCTTCGTCCTAAAGTCTCCCCTTTCATAATAACTCCCTATGCACTTATCAGGATGCAAAAGAAACACCATTTAAGATGGTATGTAACGGACACGTTGCCTATCCGTTACACAGACACCAATGACGACAAATTTCCATAATCGCACAAGTTACGCGTGTAACATTAAACTTTGCCTTTTGATTTTGTGGAGTCATATTTTGTTGGCGGGTAATGATGCCGATGATGTCATTGTTGACGTAACCTATGAGATTTGGAGCCTTGGGGCCCTCAATTTCAATTAAGACAGCGACGGCCCAAATTGAAAGACCGCTTTCAAGTTCAAGTTCATGGAGAGCGTGTGTGCTTATTTTAGCCGGTTTTGATTTAGATGAGTAGAAGTATCAGCATCGCATGAATGATGACAAGGGCAGAGCGGGGAGGGGGAGGGGTGCTGGTGTATTCTGAATAGATGTCCTCTTTTTTTAAAATACATTTTTAGCTTCATTTCTTTTCTTTTCACTTCCCTTTTCTTTTTGTTTTCTTCCCTTTTATACCCTTTATTGTTTTGACGTTTAGAGGCCTATATATCATTTTCATTAAAATTAAGTAGGACTAGAAAAATAAGAGAACAGTCAGTAGAGCTGAGACATTTGTTTCCAGTTCATCATGACTGTGCCATGGACCAGTGGTGGCCTGGTGGTAGAGTCTCTGCCCAGCAAAAAGTAGATGGCTGGTTCAAATCCCGCCGGTTCCAAATTTTCAATTACAAGATCGATCACGCGATCTTTATCTACGGGGTGCAAGTCGAAAATTAAGAGAAAATTTGAATCGTTTCTGTTAATACAATCCTAAAACAAATTAAATCTCCATGTATCTCTTTTATCTAGTTTTCTATCCCGCCGTGTTTTCTTACCATTAATTTTTTTAACACAGTGGATTTCTTCTTTTTTACAGTTTCCCCCTTAAAAATAAGCACATATAATTTACAGCATTTTCTTATGTAATTCGATTAATAATTTGAAAAAAATGCATTACGGTATACTTAACTTCGACGAAGCCCGGTTAGCTCAGTCGGTAGAGCATCTGACTTTTAATCAGAGGGTCGCGGGTTCAAGTCCCTCATCGGGCGAGAGTAGATTTTGTTTTTGCGCTTAGAGACTCCGGTGGTAAGCGCTTTATAAGCACCGATTTTTATTTTGGGGGTTTCATATTGTTTATATTGATTGTTCTGTTGGAAATAAAAAATAAATCTGAAACTGAAACGTTTAAAATGCAGATTGTGTTCCCCCCTCAACGCGGGCCTCCTTTGCTTCATCTTCTGACTGTTAGCCCTCCCCCCCCCCCCCCCCATACCCCACAAAATTAATGTCGTTTTGCTTTTAAAATTATCTTTGCACAATTTCAAACATTGTAAAAGTGCTTCTACTTAAGAGAATAATGCCACGAAGTTGCGAATGCTGAATGGTATACACTAGTACATAATTTATATTAGGCCTTTAAACCATACCAAAGTTGTGTCCGCTCTGATTGGAATAAGAGCTCTGTATATTGATTTTCTTTTTTTAGTCAAAAAAGGGGTCCTGGTAGAACAATGAAAGTGTTCGTTTTAGATTTTCTTCCTTCTGGCTTCCTCCATTCCGGAAAGTTATAGGCTACACTTTTCCGTCTTCATTCTTGTATCAATAATTAGCGAGGACTTGGTCATTAGGGTTATAATTTCGATGACACTGTCTTGTGCTTTTAGTTGCGAGCATAGTTCCGCGAATTTTTTGGTGTCACAATACCAGTTCCGTCGCCGGCGTGTATGAACTGTCAAAGTAAAGTAAGGAGCACACGCTGGCAATTTCTTGTCTCTCAAATGAGTGCGGCTAATCCCAGAGATTAAGAAAGCTCAAGAAATTAACTGAGAACACAGCTAACAGCCGCCCCCGAAGATCCGGGCACCGCAATTAAGATTACCACATAGACCGTGTGCCCCTCTATTTCTGAATCCTATTCCACCAAGCTGGCTACGCCATCGGCTGAAACGGGACCCACTTCGCATCCCTCGACTTCTTTTCTTCGCCAACATATTGATACCAAAGTAAAGAAGATGATACAGAGCAGTGAGCTTTAATCCTTGAACGGGTGGAGGTGAAAAGGGTGTTTCCTTTTTAATCGTACCGCAGAGGCCAAACGAAGAAGGGAGGTCCTCTATTTTGATAACCATTCTTTTCGTGATTCGCGCGGAGCGAGAGTCATTATCAGGCTTAGTAAAGTGAACCTACCCGGCACATTCGCCCGCAGCGCCGTACGCATTTCGGTTGTCTGCTTGAAAGGCGCGCGCTAGCTCGCGAACGGGGTCAACGAGAGTCGTTTAGATTTCGTTTCGAGTGTGCGCCCTCTGATGTTGGCATCTGAAAGCAAAAGAGATGAGAGCTGATTTTGAGGGGTGAGCTTGAGCAGAGAGAGATCTGTGTCATTGAAAACACAGCCAGTGGAACGAACTTGAAGAATATTACATGTTATTTATTCTTAATGACTTTCAAAGGTCAGAGTAAAAAAAAGTGGAAAGGGGGGAAACAAATAGACTTCCCAGTTATCTCGTATTGTTTATGTCAAAATGAAGTTGTGATTATAATTTCATGGACTGACATGAGGAAAGGAGTTCGGAATATAAACAGTACTATGGGACATTTACAAAAAAAAGTAGAATAATACCAAGTTTGTGAAGTGACAAACATAGTTTATAATTATGAAGTTAGGAATATTCGTTAAAGCATACAAAGCTTCAGATTTCCAGATTTTAGAGCAACTTTAGAATACCCAACACAAAAATTGACCAGCTTTGCGTAAATTAACAAACGCTTTACCAATGAAGCTTAACCCGGGCCCCATCCCCTGGCCAAAAAGAAATAGTCCCCTCCCCCCCCCCCCCCAAAAAAAAAAAATAAGGGGGGGGGGGTGTTGAGTAGAAAAATAAAGTTTCACCCCCCCCCCCCCCCCGTTGAACGCCAAAATAGTATACCAACCCCCCCCCCCCCCCCCCCTCTCCCGCTTATTTGGCCGGTCGGCTGAGTCGCCGCTAAATATTTTCTCACGATTTGGGCCCCCTCCCTCGCCGCCGGCTGGATCCGCCCCCTGAGATGAGATAAGATATTTATTCGTCTTTCTTTCAAATTTCACATAGAGCATAACATTAAATTATTACACATTTACAGCGCAATTTTTTTTTGTGGCAATGATGAAACAAAGTGAACTAAAAGAAAGACGAGGAGACCCTGGTAAAAGCAGAGCTTGTAAGTTTTAGGGTCCCCTCTGGACCAAATAATTGTTTGGTACATAAATAAGCAACAAGATAAACGTGACGAGATCGAGTTTATATTTGTGACTACCTAAGAATACATTAATAAAAAGGTGATATAAGAAACAAGAATTGTACAAAAAGCGGGAGACTAGACTAAACATGACTGGAGAAAAGAGAGAAACTATGAGAAATAAAATAAAAGACTACAGCACAGCACACAACGGGCACAAAACAACAGTTAGATACATAAATTTTACATCTTTAGTAATACTTATTGGTGGGGTATTTTACAGTCAAGCCTTTATCTGTTATTATTCATTTAGTTACTTAAAGGCCCACTGCATTACTTGTAGCTACTTGCGCCCTCTATATAACAAACAATGCGTAATCGGTGACCATTGGTCCCCCATGATCCTCTTTTTCTTATGTTAACTGAGAGCTGAGTTGATGAGATAACCACCTGTCCAGTGACCTTGCAGGGCGGTCTAATCCCTCCTATAAACTACGGCAGATAAGCTTTAAGGCCAAATAAAAAAAAAACATGTTTAGCGTCCTGTTTTTTCGAAAAATAGGAAGGAGGAGGCCCTTTTTATTTTTTATTTTTTATTTCAAAATGGCCGCTCAAAATGGCCGCTCGGTACATTTTCCCTGACAGTCGGGGCTATTTTTTATTCAAGATGGCCGCCGACAATTTTTTTTTTTTAAAATCAGAAATAGAGCCATTTTAGCAGTGTTTTTCATGTTTTTTTTCTTTAAAAAAAAAAAATTCAAAGAAAAATTTCAAAAAAAAAAAAATAGGAGGCGGCCCCCGAAAAGGAAGCGGGCGGGGACGCTTAACATGTATATTTTTTTAAATGGCCTAATTGTTTATTCAATTCATTTTAATGCGAGGGACATCCTCTTGAAGCCGACCCAGTTGGCGTACCATACATTTGAAGCGTTTAGCTTTCCATAAAACATTATGTTTTGATATTTCTGGAGCTGGAGACGATTTCGAACTTGAAGATGGAAGTATTTTTTGCATTAATTACTGCCTTGGTCTGTTCTGCTTCTGCAGCAGATCCTCAGTTTATGATTGGCTTAGGGAAAGCTGATATAACTGGTCCTGCAGCTGGTGTAAATATGGTAAGATACATTATATTTTGAACGAAGAACATTCAAATTGTCCCCGTCGGTTCGGTGGCAGGTTGTTGCCCCCGAACTCCTGGGGTGAGTAGACCTGGCTGCAGACTAAACATCAGTCGTGCTTCAGACTTCAGCACGGCCGATGCGCGATGTGGATGTATTCACTGCCAAGTGCCAAGATATCTAATATTTCATGAAAGAATTGAATTAATTTGGTAAACAAATTGGCACTTGTTCAGAAACCTATCCAAAATTTGAGCCGTAACTCCGGCGTGGAGATATCCTAGAGTAAAGGAGCCGGTAATCGGACAGCTCCAGTTTTCGGCCGATCCATTGGATGCATGGTAAAATCCCTTTAAAATACATCGCATAATAGCATATCACATATCCCACACATACCATACCATGCCAGAGTCACTGAAGAACCACATTTGCAATGGAAAATATATCCTAAAATATCACATTTTAGCGATGTAATCGGCGGTCCCGCTACCCAAATCTGAAAAATCGAGTTTCTTAAGCGTGTATGTAAGAAATATGGGTACCATAAAATGAGCTTTATTTCAAGTATTTTTCAGATTTAGAGCCCGATTTTGTGTTGGTCGCAAGCTCAAAAGTATCTCATCGCATGTATTAAATCAATGCAGCCGGACCCCGCCACGCACACACGATATGTCCGTCTAATTCAGATTCCAACTTCCGATCACCGCTGTGCTCGCTTCGGCCAGGCGAGCACCCGGGAGCTCCGGCGTGGGATACCTGCTCCGCCCGCTTGTGCTATACATCAGCGCGGAAACGCACGGCGCGCGCGAGCGCTTCCTATTGACTTTGTACATGCGTCCGAAAACTGGTTCGCTATGCCGATAACCGGCTCCAAAACAGTGAAAATTGAAATGAATATTGTCATGGCAATTCGTGATTTTTTTCTGGGATTCTTTTTTTGTTTAAATAATAATAATATTTACTTCATGATTTGAACAAGAAATGATAATAAATAGGAAGTAAAGAGTCCAAAAAATAGGATTTTGTCTTAAGTGGCCGAAAACCGGGTCCTTTACTCTACTAGACTTTCTAAAACATACCCAAATTGCCAAAATCAGTAGGGGCGCTGGTCCGAGAATAAGGATCGTCTTCATAAACGAGGATCGTCTTCGTAAACACAGATCGATGCGTCCTCAAAAATAAGGACCGTCTGCATTTTCGCAGACGTTTCATATTTTTGATCGGGGCATTGGCGATGCAAAAAACGGATTCTGCAATGATTTTCTTGAATCATTTTGCATTGACTTTGTACAGAGATCTTCACATTATGAGTAATAAATCCTTGGGAAGACGTACAACCCATAAAAGTAGATGGTGAACTAGGGTTATTTTCCCCTGGGGAATCCATTTTTGGCATCGCCAGCAGGCCGTTCTGTAACATGAAACCCCCAGAGCGCCGATGAAAAAAAATGTCCTCGAAAATGCAGACAACCCTTATTTTTGAGGACGCATTTTGTCTGCGTTTATGAGGATATCCTTGTTTATGAGGACGATCCTCATTCTTGGACCAGCGCCCCTACTGAAAATGAAGTAAATATTCATTAAATGTGAAAATAAAGATCATGAGTTAAAAGTCGTTATGTTTATTACCTGTTTCGTGTCAATTTTTTTTGATAAACGTTGATATTGATATACACTTTTTCACAGGTTTCACAGCAAACTGCTGCACAATACTACCGATGGACATGGTGGGTTGCGGGCGGGCGCGCGCCTGTGTGAAGTTATCTACCGTAATATCTCAGATCCTCATTATGGTAGATAACTTCACACAGGCGCGCGCCCCCCGCAACGCGCAACCCACCATCGGTATGCACTCGTATTGTGCAGCGGATTGCTGTGAAACCTGTAAAAGAGTGTATACGAATATCAACGTTTATCAAAAAAATATAGATTAGACACCAAGAAGGTGAAAGGATACATCAAATTAATCGGCAAAAGGAAGTCTACACATTAACAATTTTTCAGCCATGACAGGCCATGGGAGAAAAGCGTTTATCAGCCCTCACTTCACCTTTTGCATCACTGTTTGACCATGAACTGTAAATGAAATTTAATTTTGCTTCCTTAATTTTTTTTATAGTAGGATTTAGTTGAAAAGAATCAATTTATTTGTAGTTTGATACATAATAAAATTGCAGAAGTTCATAAATTCTATTCATTTTTTTATTATTAAAAAAACTTAAAAGAAAGTGGACATTCAGAAAATGCATGTCATATGTACTTTCCATTTGCTTCATTGAGGGAATTTGTATGAAATCAAGCAGAAAAGCAACCAAACATGACAGAAAGGCAAATGTATTCTATGACTGTAAAATTTTCTTTTTTATGCAATTCACTGTGAAGATTAGAATAAATCAAATGCAGCCAAGTAGAATTAATGATTGACTTACAGTGACTGTCATAGTTACATTTAATCCACCAAATGGAAGATATACATTTGGACAGACTCACTAGATTCTAATTTTAATCTTATTTCTAATGATTTTACCAATGTTAAGTATTGTATTTGATCCCTTATCAGAAATGTAAGGACTTGGGGTAAACAAGATTGATTTAAGTAGAGCAGAGTAGTGTTCAGTACTGTTCACTGTTTACATGTAGGTAGAAATGTATGCACGGATTCATATCCCGGTTTTAGTCTAACCATGCACATTGCAAAATGAATTTGATAATTCACACTTGAAGGAGACAAAGATACATGTTCCTACAACTTGTTATCAATAACAAATACTAAATTTCTATGGCAAATTTGCTATCAGCCAATCAAATGCCATGATTCCAGTAGCTTGTAACAGTTATTGTAACTTGTTATTGATAATAAGTTTTATGACACAGGGCCCGCATGTACATGTATAGTACCGGTATGTAAAATCCGTATGTCGTGTGAATGATGGTGGAACTGATTACCCTTTGCTTAACAATGTTAAATCTGAGATTCAAGGCCCTACGTGTTAGCAGTGTCTGTGATATGGTGTATTATACAACACCTACGTGGATCCTTGTCATTTGATTGGACGATTGTTGGTCACATGATATTCAATAGATGGTATATTGCACGGTCGTGCATTTTTGGTTATATGCGCCGTGCATTTTTGGTTATATGCAGACTGCGTACCTCTCTGCTGCATGTGCGCGTATCCCTGCGTGTATCTGACGCGAAGGCAATCTGCATGTAATCGAGAAGGCTTGACTCGAACTTTAATTTATCTTTATAACGAGTAAAGCATTATTTGTTGATTAACGTTCTATTAGGTCTTCTTCAATGTTGTATAAAACAAATAATGAATGTTTTTCATTCGTTTAATAGTGCAAATATTTTCATTCGTTGAAAGATTAACGTTAATTCTATTCAACTCGGCTGACGCCTCGTTGAATAGAATGTTAATCCGTCAACTCATGAACATATTCGCACTATTGAACTCATAACCATTCATTATTTGTATAATATTGAAGCCCTAACAAAATTGCGCTTCAAAATGATCCTGAAGTGCCTTAAAAAAAGGTTAAAATCTTTGAATGACCTGTTTTACCATACTCATTTTCCTCATAGACTGAAGTGTTATAAAAACCGTTAGAAAACAAAAAATTAAATTTCAATTTCCAATCATAAATATCTTGATAATCAGACAGGCGATCAGCTTTTAAAAGTCATGGGATTCCTGACTGACCTAAAGGTTTATAATTATGATTGCAGCATGAACTAAATCCAGGATTTTGTTTCACAATCTGAGGCAATGTTTCTGAGGCACTCTAAAGTTTACAACTACTTATCAAACTGAACCAACCAAACTAAATAATCTGAGTGTTGATCCTAGTGGACGTTAGGTCCATGCTCTGAAAGTTTGACTTCATTTACATGTGTATGTGATCCACACCATTACAATTACAATGAAGATATTGAACTAGTGATTGCATCTTAATCTGATAACCATTGATACTCTGAACCCATCAAGTCCGTGTTATCAGATAGCATCTCGAGCACTACAAGTACTATTTTAAAGATTAAGTTGAGTACTGCTGATGCCATAGACAACAATTTTGTAATGTTATGAGCCAGAGCGATATAACACTGAGTTCCTATAGGAAATCTATTTATTCAGATGGTCATATCTCAGCCAATACTTATCATATTCAATTGTTTTTCGACATTTGGACATTATTTTTTATGCTCTTTCGGAAAATGAAGTAAAAATTGAGAAATTCCAAAAATAGATTTTTGATGACGACACACTTCACCACTCTATTATATCTTGAAAAAGCTGTCTGGAAGCATTAAGAACAGATTGATTTTGTAGTACATAAGGATTGATGTATACTGCACAATTTTGGAATGATCAAAATGGAAGAACCTGACTCAATCTTGATGAAAATAACACACACTGCACTGCAAAAATGTATATGTGGGACTACAGAACACATGTGGCATGGAAGTTTTTCCCAAGCTTTTAAGCTAAGTCTTATACTCTTATCATATTTTGAATATGAGGGCCCTTCAACAGCAATTCTTTTCTTTTTAATATTTCTACCATGTCAGAATGACATATCAGTACATGTACAAAGAAGAAGAAAGCTAACATATTATTTTGAATGTTTTCATCGTCACCAGAACTCAGTCTTCGCCTTGAGGTAAACTATTAAAAGGGTATTTGAAGTGGCAAGTGACCTTTATACCCAAACAGTAATCAAGTCACTCCACCCTTCATTCTGGTGTTTACATTGACTCAGATAATCTCAATAAAACAACATGAGTGCCAATTAGTTGCTAAAGATAATTAGAGGTGGGGAAAATACACAGAATTTTTCTGGTTTGTTTTCTGATGTTTTTGTTGTTTTGGTGTTTCTTCTTCCTCATTTCTCATGATTCATGTGAGAATTAGACAGATATTTAAACTATTTATAAATATTCATATATAAACAGGGGATGTAATATATCTGATGATGTGTAATGTAAAATGACAAAGGGGTTCACACTTCATTCTGTTGTAATATATATTTCTTTCCCATAATTAGCTTTCTACAAATCTAAAAATAAAACCTCAAAAGTAAGAAGCGGTTGATTAAAATCATATTTTGTATACACCATAACATATTACAGGCATCTGAATCACTTACCCGGTAATCTACAGAGAAGTTAGTGATTTTTGTTAATAAAGTGAAGCATTGAAGAAGATTCTAAAGCAAAGACTCATGGCCTATGATGATATAGTTGCCGTTTCCAATATCTTAAAATAGCACCTGATGAATGTTGTGGTTTTAACACTTTCAGGCTCAGTTACCCGGTAATCTACAGAGAAGTTAGTGATTTTTGTTAATAAAGTGAAGCATTGAAGAAGATTCTAAAGCAAAGACTCATGGCCTATGATGATATAGTTGCCGTTTCCAATATCTTAAAATAGCACCTGATGAATGTTGTGGTTTAAACACTTTCAGGATCAGTAATACCTATTCTACAAAAATTATTTTAAGGTGAAATCCAACTACGTTTTATACTAACAAGTAATGTTTCCACACTAAAAATACTTTTTTTTGCATGTACTCTATCTTGCTTTTGACTACCCTTAATTTCTTGGAATGACTTTATCCTTCATAACTTGCACTCAAGGCATATTAAAGTGAGTGCACGTTGTGAGTATTCAAACTTGTTATTATCAGTCTAAAACTGAGGAATTGATTATGAAAATGTTTTTAAATGGTAATACTGCTGTCAGATTTTGTTGTAATGCATTTCTTGTAACTGTAGACGTGTCGTAGTCGAGTGGCTTGAAATTTGAAGGTCGTGGTCCGATCCACGACACAGCAGGTTGTTAATCTACATTTGCCACTCGCCACCCAGGTGTTAAATGGGTACCCGGTAGGATGCGAAAGTTAATGTGGTTAGATGAGCAAGTGTCGCTTTGTAAAATGGCAAATAGCCTGAATGCTCCCGAGGGAGTTTAGAATGTGCATACATTGTGTGCGGGTAAGCCTGAATCTGATGACAGGGGTAAAAATATGTACTGCGCCTAGAAACAAAGTATTAGGAGCATTTTAAATGTGAGCTATTATTTATTTTATTTTATTTTTATTCTGTGCTTTCCATCTTCTTTGCCCAGATGGGTTATGCCCACCCCGACCAGCGAACAGCAGGGATCCACACTCGTCTCTACAGCAGAGCCTTTATAACCTGTGAGATCAACGACCAAGACAACTGCAATGTGTTTGTCAGCGCAGACATTGCTATGGGCTGTACCGCTATCAATCTGGATGTAAGTTATGCCTCGCTCTGCAAAAACCATGATAAGGATAAAGTTCATATCCAGAAACTTCACAAAATAAAACTTTCATGATTTGTCAACAACAGCAATTTTCATGGCAAGAAACTTTTGTGAATAGACCAGTTTCAAAACATATTCATATTGACACACATTAACCTAGCAACAAGTTATTACATTGACCTGTTACCAATGATTTTATTTCAATAGTCAAAATGTAAATGGCATACATTAGTTGTTGCTAGGTTGGGCAAGCATTATGCTTGCCTCACCTAGCAACATGTGACATACGCACTTTGCATTCTGCCTATGGATGGGTGAGTGAAATATTTCCTAACGAGGCACTTATCAAAGACTATTGTCAAAATTCAGTGTTGTATCAGATGTGATTCAAGTATTTCGTGGCATGAGGCTACAACAAATGTGAACCACTCCCCAAATTTGTAAAAGTTTCATGTGTCTGGCCGTTTCTGATTTTAGAGTGCTTCTTATTTTGAAACCTTTTTATATCAGGGTCCTGTCTTATAAGGAGTTGTGATTGATCCAAATCAATCACAAGTACTCTCATCAATCACAATTTTGCATTCCCCTATTTCTTATGTACACATGTACATAGCTGCGATTAATATCGATCACAAATACTTTGTGATTTAAGCAACTGAAGGCACTATTTGGTGAATTTTACAGTTCCCTATAAAAGGAGAACTTACCCCCAAAAATAATTGTAGGTATTCTAGAAAACAAGATGAATTCCTGCCTTTTGATGTACTACATGTATAAATCCTACCAAAATTTAAAAGCGATACATAAATGGAGATTTCTTGGCATTCTTGCTTTAGGCCTTTCCCATACACTTTGGTGGGGAATCTTGGAGATTGATGGGCAAGAATGCAATAAATCTCTCAGAACAACTAAGGTTATTCTTTGGGGTTAGTACTCCTTTAAGTAATGCTATAGCCTTAAATAATACAGGCAAGAAAAAAAACATGTAGACCAATTAAATTTCATCACCTTGACGGGAATTGGTTTTCCTTCAAATGTTACCTATAGGTATTTGAGCAACTGAGGGGGCTGTATGATGAGCGTTACAACGAGCAGAACGTTGTACTGAGTGGGACGCACACCCACTCTGGTCCCGGAGGCTACCTGCAGTATCTGACCTTCACATTCACCTCGCTGGGCTTCGTCAATGACAGCCACGATGCTATCGTTACTGGAATCGTTCAGGTGAGACAGAAGATTAAAAATTCAAAGTGTCCTTAAAGCCCCACAGCACTAGTTTGGCCTTGACGGATTAGACCTCCCTGCATGGTCACTGACAGGTGGTTACTGTATCTCATCAAATCAGCTCTCAATTAACATAAGAAAAAGAGGATCATGGGGGAACAATGGTCACCGATTAGGCAGTGTTTGCTATATAGAGGGCCAAGTAGCTATAACTAGTGCAGTGGGGCTTTAATATACGTTTGTTGAATTTACCTTTCAAAGCAATAATGCTTCAAATTTACACATTGCTCTATTTACACAACCATCTAAAGATTGAGAGAAAGAAAATAGAAGAAAAGAATTTTCTGAACCAAAAGAAAATAAACTATTAGGTTGATATTCAGAAATTTAAAAAGGAGCTTCAAACATTCTTTCATTTAATAAAATAAGCCTTCATGTTATGAGTATTTCTTAAAGCTATTTTGAGAATTAGATTGGAGATAAATGAGAGAGTTGGCCCCAATGGCAGCACAGTTAAATGAATGGCCAAACATTCAGTTTAAGATTCACATACATTCAGTGATCTCAGTTTGCAAACATTTAAAGCGGTAATATCAAAGCTTTCACACACACACACCTGATCCTTCTAGCTTTTCTGCTCTTGAAACTCAAATTATTACAAAGGGTCAGATTGCCTCGGGAAGTATATACCGGTATGTGTCTTTAGCCCCTGGAAGATTTGTTGTCAATCAATTAATCAATAAGTATTGCCTTTTTCCTGTTATATATTGTTTTTTTTATTTCTAGAGTATTGCTAATGCTCATGACAACCCGGTAGCTGGCAATGTGTATGTCAACAGAGGTGATTTGCTTGACAGTAATATGAATAGAAGCCCTACCGCCTATCTCAATAACCCTGAAGATGAGAAAAGCAAGTAAGTAACTATAGTCCTACATTACCACATTACCGCAAGGTATGGGGATCGGATCCCCGCCACAACACTAACATCCTTTGGCAAGACATTAATCTACATTTGCCACACTCCACCCTGGTGAGGTAAATGGGTACCTGGCAGGAATTAGTTCCTTGAAGTTCTAGAGCACCATAATGGCAGCCCTGCTAAAGCCGGGGTAATAATTGAGGAGCGCCTGACGTGTCAAGTCTGACAGACTTGAGCGCTTAACAAGAACTCGCTATAATTGTTATTATTATCACGATTTCACAAGCATTTTGAAGGGAAAATTTCAAACTTGATATCAGCGTGCGTCAGTATAGTGAGATGATATGACTAGATTTGGTGGGTGAAATGTCATGGATGTCAATAAACATGACATCACAAAATGTTTACAACTGTCATTGAATATTGCAAGTACCGGTATAGTGTATTAAAGACATACACATAATGAAATTGACTTCAATAATTAGTTTTTGTTTTTTCTGTGGTAGCCTATAATTCTACGTTAATGTTTAAGAAGCATATTGGTGACACAATCTTATCCTGCATGTGACTTGAACTTTGTTATGATCGAAACACAATGACACCTGCATATAAAGACCACACAGAGGAGATAGAACAATTCGATAATACAGTCAAACCTGCTTTAGTGACCACCTGTATAGAAAGACCACCTGTCTACAAAGACCACATTATTTGTTTCCCTTTAAAATGATTTCTCATTGAATAATGTACTAAAGGAACCAGTGCTTAAAGACCACCTGCCTATAAAGGCCACTTTTCTTGTCTCTCTTTGGTGGTCTTTATAGACAGGTTTCACTGTATGAGCAATGCTCTTTACGTACATGTTTTCTTAGGAACAGCTTAAAATGAGAAATGCTATTTGAGGGAAATAAGAAATGCAGGCTGTTTAGACAAGTGATCTTTCTATAAAGGTGGTCACTAAAGCAGGATTCACAGATGTTTCATTGAGCTTTTGTGTAGTGGTTACAAACGTATCCATGTCCTCATTTTTATTACAGATACAATGGCGACACAGATACCAGGATGACCGTAGCCAAGTTTGTAGATGAAAATGATGATGGCTTGGGACTTATAAGGTGAGTGATCTTAGAGCCAAATCTATCAGCTCAGCGCAAGAAAGCAGTTTTGTGCTTTTAAGGCTGCCCGCACCAATGGCATCTGTTTGCAGTAATGACAATTTTCTAAGTTTTGTTGAAATGCTTTTTAAAACTGAGCTTATAAAACTTGCAATGTAATTTAGCTCTCGGGCTACCACTTTGCAGTTGTTCTAATGAAACCATTCTACTACTACTACTACTACTACTACTACATGATACATCCAGAAAAAACAAAAGACATAATTTGGGGGGCTGTCTGTCTCCATGCTTTGCTTTGGGGTGTCAAACATTTTGTTGACAAAATGACTGATTGATATTATTGCTTCTTTTAAAACTGACAAAACAAGACAGTCTGATCTCTTGTTTTGCCTCTCTCTTCTCCTCTCAATGACTCTACATGGTGTTCTCTCTCTTTCTGTCTTGTCTACTTCTCTCTCTCTCCCCTTTTTCTCCTTTAAACTCTCTTACTTTCATTCCTTTTTGTCTTCCATCTCTTTTACATGGATGTAGAGTATGTTTCTTTCTAATATTTCTAATTTGTTGTATTGTTTTTGTTGTTGCTTTTTCTCAAATTCCTTTGTGTTGTTTACTCAATCCTTCTCTCTTGCTCTGTCTCTGTCTCTCTCTGTCTCTCTCTGTCTCTCTCTGTCTCTCTCTGTCTCTCTGTCTCTCTCTGTCTCTCTCTCTCTGTCTCTCTCTCCATCCTCTCCTTTTTTTCCTTTTCCTTGTTTATTTTACTACCTTGCAGTGACAATACATGTTCAGTATTCTACCTAGCGAAAAGAGATCTGTTCACATTAATACTATCTATTCTTATATTACATTCCCCCTTCTAGTTGGTTTGCAGTTCATCCAGTCAGTATGAACAACTCCAATCATCTCATCAGCAGTGACAATAAGGGCTATGCTTCGTACCTAACCAAGAAGAGATCTGTTCACATTAATACTATCTATTCTTATATTACATTCCCCCTTCTAGTTGGTTTGCAGTTCATCCAGTCAGTATGAACAACTCCAATCATCTCATCAGCAGTGACAATAAGGGCTATGCTTCGTACCTAACCAAGAAGAGATCTGTTCACATTAATACTATTTATTCTTATTTTACATTCCCCCTTCTAGTTGGTTTGCAGTGCATCCAGTCAGTATGAACAACTCCAATCATCTCATCAGCAGTGACAATAAGGGCTATGCTTCGTACCTAACCAAGAAGTGATCTGTTCACATTAATACTATTTATTCTTATATTACATTCCCCCTTCTAGTTGGTTTGCAGTTCAACCAGTCAGTATGAACAACTCCAATCATCTCATCAGCAGTGACAATAAGGGCTATGCTTCGTACCTAACCAAGAAGAGATCTGTTCACATTAATACCATCTATTCTTATATTACATTCCCCCTTCTAGTTGGTTTGCAGTTCATCCAGTTAGTATGAACAACTCCAATCATCTCATCAGCAGTGACAATAAGGGCTATGCCTCGTACCTCGCTGAGAAGGAATTCGGACCAGGCTTTGTGGCTGCGTTTCCAAACAGCAACCAGGGAGATGTATCTCCTAATCTGGACGGACCCAAGTGTGTTGATACGGGAGAGCCCTGTGAGATGGAAACAAGCACCTGTAATGGGAGGGTAAGTGCCCCGCCCCTTTTGATAGGAATGTAAGTGCCCCACCCTTCTGATAGGAACATAAGTGCCTTACTCCTCCCAAAATGCTTCTTGAAGTTTTCCCCTGTGTTTTTTGATTCCCTTTCCTCTCTGTCTATCTCCTCAAAATTTCTCTGTCCCCTTTTTTATTTTCCTGTCACTTAATGTCTGTCTCTTTCTCTGTTTTCACTATTGCTCCATGTCTTACCACCCTTCTCTCTCTCTCTCTCTCTCTCTCTTCTTTTCCATCTTTTCAATGTGTTCTTTCTTTTATAAATGCTCGCTCTCTTTCCCTCCACTTCACCCAATCTTTACAGGTCTGTCTCAATGTTTTTCCCTCCTTTCTTCCCCCACCCTCTCTCTCTCTCTCTCTCTCTCTCTCTCTCTTCTTTTCCATCTTTTCAATGTGTTCTTTCTTTTATGCATGCTCACTCTCTTTTCCTCCACTTTACCCAATCTTTCCAGGTCTGTCTCCATGTTTTTCCCCCCTTTCTTCCCCCACCCTCTCTCTCTCTCTCTCTCTCTGTATGTGTGTGTGTGTGTGTGTCCCTTACTCTTGTGCTCTCTCCCTCTTTAGCTTTTTTCTCCTTCTCTAGAATCTTTCTCTATTTTTTGTTAGTTTTTCTTATATTCTTAAATTGTTATCACACTTGTTTGCTGATTCATTCTTATCTTACATGTTATTGCTACTACTATTGCAGGCCCAGCTGTGCATGGCAAGTGGACCAGGCAAAGACATGTTTGAGAGCACTCAGATCATTGGACAGAATCAATATGACAAGGCCAAGGTATTCATATTATTTGAACCGTGTACTTCTTTGCTAGGTGGCATAACAGAGTGGTTTAAACTCTTATCTTGCAATAGACCAGTTCACGGTTAGCACATGTCCCAAATGACCCCGAATATCCACAGATCTTTAAAACATGAAGAGGTCCCACTTTGTACATTTTGAAATAATCACTCCTACAGCGATGGAGGTTCTACATAAGTAGCCTTTGTTTCCCCTTTTTAAAGAATACTTCCACCGGCGTATCATGGAGTGCACTGCTTGTGCATAAATGAATAATGATTACATAACTTTCATGAGCAAGTATCCAGTATTTGGTCTCTGTGTATTTCACAATTTGGGCTGCAATGACCTTTATCTGTGCATGCTCAGACGACAACTATGAAGTGGCTTATTGCAAAGGTCATTGGTGTGAGAGCTGCCAAAGGAATATTGTCTTTTTGCAAGATATTTATCCGTACTGGCCACTCGTAACCCAGATATACTTGGTAGGATGAATTGCACAAAATGCAGCGCTCACCGATATTGGTTCCCAAAATGTAAAGACGGAGAAATAGTTTTCCAAAGCTATTTTGAAGTGCAGTTGAACAATATCTCATAATGTGACATGTGCTATGCAAGAATGGATGAACAATATTATTGTAATTACTCTTCTGACGTCTTTCTGTAATCTCTTTCATTGAAAAGACCATCAGTCATTGGTTTCATAATATTGGGTTCTTATTAAACAGGTTTAATTACATGTAGTTGCAAACCATTGCAGTGAAATACAAAAGTTAGGCCAAGTGATATGTTAGTCCCCCTCTCCCCCTATATTTGTGGCAGGATTTTTCTTTTACTGCCCTTCTAAGGCTGATATTGCCTTTAAAGAAGCTAGGCGGAGGTTTCAAAAGGCTTTTAATCTTAATAATGTTGGTATCATTACAAAGTTAATGTTACAATCTTTCTAATGGTTCATATTTAGTTATCAAAAATTGTTACAGAATTGACTTATCTGCTATTAAAAGTGGTGAAATTACTACCCGATTATTCCGCCCTCGATCGGCCCGCTATTGTGACGTACGATTTGTGACGTAGGAGGTTGGGCACATGAGCGCGAGAGTGCTCCCAAGAGCTCTCACACAACTTCTCGCCTGCATGCATTATACGTTACAAACGCCACTCGAACGCTAAATATCTGATCAAAATGTCCGAGCTCGAAGAAGAGGTTTTACTCGATTTAGAATTCGAATTTGATGGGCACAGCTCCACAACTAGTGACAGTGGTACTGATAGTGACGATGATGATAATGGGGGTGTAGGAGAGATGGAAAAAAGAGAACAATTCGAAGAAGACGGCGTCGATGCTGGTGCAAGTCCAGTGATAGTATATCAGCGCGAGCTGGCTGAGCTGTCAGCTGCAGCTCAGCTCCCCCGGCCCCGCTCAACTGGCGATCGATCTGTCATGCACCTTAATGTTACTGGGGTGACTGGGCGAGACATTTTCGAATTTGTCGGGATGTGTAGGGCTCTTTAGCAAATTTCACGGATAACAAAACAAAGACGATCAGATGTGAAGTTATATTTGGCGAAAATCAATTACAAATATGCACCATTCATAAATAGAACTGCAGCTGCAGGACATAAACATGCAAGGGAAGCTCGCGATTCACTCATCATTATTGTCTCCGTATATAATCAACAGCAATCACTATCACGCCAAGGGCAAGGCATAATGACCGAACAAATGCAAAACATCTCAGCAAATTACACAGAACGGAAGGGTATTTGGACAAATCGAATTGCACGATTCACCCCTCGTATTATATAACCTAAATTTGCTTAATATTATATGTAATTACATGATTTCTAGAGATTGTTATTCCACTTCTGGTCAGGATATGAAGCATGCAAAGTCTGGATAATTTATACGTATAGGCCTATGCAAAACACCACACGCGAGCTGTGCGAGAGGCGAGCTCGAGGCCTAGAATTGCGATCGTGCCCAACCAGTGGCGTCATAATCGGCCTACTGTGCGAACAAACTGTTCAAGCCAGGAATAAAAGTTTGAGGAGGTTCTTGGAAAAAGCTTCTTACCGCGTTTCATTTATATTTACAAGACTTTAGAGCAGAATGTGTGTGTTCAAATTGGTCTACGCTATCCGGACATGCATAATTTGCCCATTTTGAGTGATTATGTGAAATTTCTTCGCCTAGCTTCTTTAAAGAATTTCTTCCTCTCCGTACCAATTTACCTTACCTGGGTCTAGTGCAGCAAATCTAGTTTAATGTCATGCTAAAGGATGCTAGTTTTGCAGCAGGAACTTGAATCCCATACCTTGGGACCCATAGTCTGGTGACTTATCCCGCTACAAAACAATACCTCTTTGTTCTAACGGTACACCAAATTGATAAATGATTTAACTTCATTCACAACCATGATGAAATATGATGTAGGCCTTGCAAGGAAATATTCACTTGCTCTCATTTGTCTTGTCGTGACACTTGTTTCATTATACATTATAATCATGGGTTTCTTGCGTACCCCAGGGTAGCATCCTAGGGCCATTATTGTTTTTGATCTACATCAATGACCTACAAGATTGCATTAGGCATTCTTAATCTGGGTTGACAATCTTTGTTTTTGTCTGAACAGGAATTGTACGATGCAGCTACTGATATGATGAACTCTACGATAGCTTCTATTCATCAGTTTGTTGACATGTCAAACTATGACGTGGTCATAGATGAAAACTCAACGGTAAGACCAAACCCAGTTCCCATACACTTTTCTTACTGTCTTATGCAGTGCGCAACCCCTTTTGCACTGTTGTTTGCATGATGCAATGTACTTAGAATATTATAGCGGTTCTTCATCTCTGTGCCAACCCATCAAACTATGAAATTACCTTAGAAAACAGTTTTAACTGTCCAGCGCTTAATACAAATGTCTCTAAGCGCTTTACAAATATACTATTGTGTGCACAATCTCCACTCCCTGGGGAGCATTCCAGCCAGGCGTTACTTGATGCTCAAAAACTGTTTGACCAACAATGACGGTCGCATCCTGTTGTGTGTAGTCTCATGGCAGACAGCTCAAAAGTAAGACCCAGTCTGTTTCCACGGTTCGATTCTTTTCTAATATTTTTTACTCAACACTTTTTGAACATATCTATTCCCTCTTATACCTATAACACTGTAATTTATGTATCAGACTTGATAGTTTCTTTTGCTGTGTACATTATTCCTACCATTGTTAACTCTATGTTTTTTGTTGTTGTATTTTTATTTGAAATCCAACCCCAAGTTTTGGTTGCAATAAAGAAATATTTATAATAAAATTATATATAGGTAAAGACTTGTTCGCCAGCCCTTGGCTATAGCTTTGCCGCTGGATGCATAGACGGAGCTGGATTTTTTACTTTCACCCAAGGTATACCAATGTTCTTGAAACATTTACATTACATGTACATTACATTTGCTTGCAATTTTGTTTTTTGGGGGCGGGTTTTTTTTTTGCGTGTTTTTTTAGGCAATTTAAGCCATTATGTGTGAACAGAGCTTTACATGACTCTCCACATCTCGTGCTAGTTGCTTGTCTTTGTTTGTTCATTCTCTGTGTGTAGGTGAAAACATGTTCACCAGCCATGGGGTACAGCTTTGCTGGGGGCACTATAGATGGGCCTGGATTCTTCACTTTTAACCAAGGTACAGCCTCATGTATAAACACAGCTAGCGCCCCTTTTATAAACACAGCTAGCAGCCCCTTGTCCCAGTTGTAACTGATATTGGAAACTGTTCAAGTAAATGTCACTGACTGGGAATTATCGCTATCGCCCAAATGCTTGGATGTAGCCTCTTGGACTTACATACTTCAGGTGTACGGCAGGGCGTGCGCTGTACAAATATTAGGCATATGCCAATTTAATTATGTAAATTCTACAAATTAAATATCAACTTTTGAGACAGATATCCTGTTAAGGAAATACTAGAAAAGGATATTTTTTTTTTAATTCCCAAAATATAAAAATAGCTTGTTCACTTTGTCTCTCCTAGTTTGTTTGCATTATAGTTTATGATGAAATCATTCCATATACAATAAATGTTATACATTCATGTCAAAATGCAGCATTGATTGTGTTATACATTCAATTTGTAATTCATTTAAAAATCCTCTAGAAACACTTCACATATAAAGTTAAAGTATGTGTAAATTAGTACATCACCTTGATTTTTGTTATTGTGTTTTGTTTGTTTGTTTGTTTTTGTACTGTATTGTTTTTTAATGTATGTTCTGGGATTTAGAATTGTCTGAGTTTAAGCAAAGATCAACACACCTAGGCTTGTTCTTATGTCAGCCTACAGAATGCTACCACTTTCCAATTATATATTAAAGTCCCACTGTTCGTCTTGTAGCTACATGCTCCCTCTATATAGAAAACAATGCCTAATCGGTGACCATTGGTCCCCCACTTTTTCTTATGTTAATTGAGAGCTGAGTTGATGAGATAGCCACCTGTCAGTTACCACGCTGGCTGGTCTAATCCCTCCTGGCCAAACTAGTGCAGCGGGCCTTTAAGCATTCTGGCCTTTTTTATACCAAACAAGTTAAAATCTGACCATTGGTTTGATATTAGTTTAAAGGCAGGGTAGTCTACTTACACCACTTCAGATTAACATACATGTATGCTGCCATCTGCTGCTCTCAATATCCTGAGGTGTCAACAGCAATGTCCCACAATGCATCACCAACTGATGACACATTCGTGAATTGCTCTTGGTTTGCTTCACCTAAAGATGGCTCAATTGAAAAATGAAGATACATTACAGCAGTGGTATCGATGTCAGTAAAATACTCTACCTTTCAGCCAAGTTCAAACTTATACTATGGTCACAAAGGTTTGTACGAACGATAATTTTGTACGAATCTCCCTGTTTTTCCATTGTCTTCTCGAATTTCAATTGTCTGAAAATCGCTCGTATGGTGTCCGTAGCAGATTGTAATGGCATTTGTGACCGAGGCTTAAGCAACAACTAGAACTCGTCAAAGTTGCTCAATCTGACTCAAAGCTGACCTAGTTTTAACCAGGCATAAAGTGTAACTTTCATGAGAACATGGGCTCACGTGAACATAACTTGGGCTCACGTAAACATAACTTGGGTTCACGTGAACATAACATGGGCTCATGTGAACATAACTTGGGCTCACGTGAATAACTTGCTAGTCAAACAGTCACAGTGCAGTGCAAAACATGTTTGTGTTCACACTTTGAATTATTCCCATGCTTTGTACAGATTGATCATCATCATGTGAATGTTGCTATTGAGCTCATGTCCACTTCATACACCTTCATATTTGTCTCATTCTTCAACCCATCCCCATGTTACGGCCAATCGTTCAGAGTAAGTATTCACTTAACCCTTATTATATACAAGAAAACTTTAAAAAATTGGACACCATTTATAGTTCATATTCTCAAATAAATATTCAATCAAAACTTATCTTTCATATCTCAAAATGAAAACGTTAAGATGATATGCAATTGGAATCAAACCATGTCCTTTGGCAAGACATTGATCTACATTCGCCACACTCAACCCAGGTGATGTAAATGGGTACCTGGCTGGAATTAATTCCTTGAAATGCTTTAGCGCCTTATCATGGTAGCTCAGCTACAGCCGGGATAATAATATGATACCTTGTATTAAGCGCAGTAGAGTATATTCATATTCATATAGTAGCTGCACTATAAATTGACTTATTATTATTATTATTATTATTATTATTAACGCACGAGTGATCATAGCCATTTAACAATAAATGAGTCTCTAAAATAAAAATGCAAACATTTGACATCTGGCCATTCAAATGTTGATAAGCATTTCCATCTTGCAGAGTCAAACTACAATAATGAAGAAGAAAAAAAACGGAGAGGCTTCTAGGCATAATTAATTTTTCTTAAATTTCATATATATTTTGAAATATTTATTAAGGGTTTTTGAAAATTTTGAACAATAAAGAATGTCCACTTTTCTTGTTGTTGCTGAGTGAATCTTCTTGAAGGGATGCTAGATTTTACCCATAGAGATGTTCATTTTTAGTGATTCATATTTTGATGGGAAAAAATCAATGACAAATTAATCTATTCCAGCTTATTGCAATATGCCATAAAAAAATTAATTGAAAATAAGTATATATTTTAAGTGTCATCGCATAGAATAATTATTTTTCACATTCAAATTCACACTTTTTGTTACATCTTGTAGTTGTCATTGACATAAATATTCATACGAGTTCATGTACTATATATACATGTTTTAAGCATGTAGGAATGGACACAAACTGTAATAAAAGCTGGTTTGAGACAGTAATCTTGATTTGGCCCCAGACCTTTGGATATTCTTTACCTGTTTGGAAAAAGTATGAAATTTTGAATATCACATGATATAGTTCCAACCAATGAAATGCTTATAAATAAAGTTCCCTTTCTAGACATATGACAAGAGCTTTAAAGTGACTTGGTAACATTGTTGAAGGTTGATTAAAAAACTGTTATTTTTTATATTAGATGTAAAAATCCTGAAAAATTCTCAAACTACAAAGATATTATGGTTTTCTTTGAAGGCGTCACTGTGCAACACCCTCTAACAGTAAATTCTCCCAACCATTTTTTAATTTTCCCAACCGTTTTTCCATGAAAATAACTGACTGGCTTAAAACACTTCCAACACTTACCGTAAATGTCTGGAATGGTATGTAGAGCCAATTCATTGCTTTGAGAGGATTTACATTCACCTCAAATGTAATTAAATTATAATAATATAGTTGGGAGAATTAAGAAATCGATCAGATCAGTTCTTCCCAATTTTTATAATTAATAATGGTCTGTTTTCACTCGAACTTTCAGATTATCTTTAATTGTACATCTAGCATTGAAGGCACCATTTTTTCCCATCTGAACAATGTTACCAAGTCCCTTTAAATCATTGTTAGTATATATTGTGCTCTTCATCAATTTAAGTCAGATATATTTTGGGGGGTGAGGGCGGGTCACTGGCGTCCTTCCTGTTGTTCCTTCTGCATCCCATTTTCTACACTAATGGAATCCCTTACTTAACCATGTAGCAAACAGTAAACCTCACTCCAACCCTGAGGTAAAACCAAATATCAACCCTCACCTTAACTATATATATTTGAAAAAATAGAGCCACAGCAAATATGGCCAGATCAAATAATTGGTCTGTGTGTCCCTCTGCCTCTACCTACTTTTCTCATTTCATTTTTTGTCTTGGTTCTGGTATTTTTAGGCGACGCTGACGGAAGTCTTGTCTGGGATTTTGTGAGAGATTTGATCAAGGAACCGTCGCAGGAGATGCTTGAATGCCATCTTCCAAAACCTGTTCTACTTCCTACAGGAGAGGTAAATATTATATTATTGTATTATATTAACGTTCGTGAAGTTGGCAACTTGGCGATATAACACTGAGCCAACGGGTACTAGTATTGCGCTCCCGTGCGAACGTCCGTGTGCTACCCTCTATATACCAACGCATGAGCAACTTTAACTGTTCATTGTAGAGCACTTTACCAGTTACAGCCAATTAAGTACCTTCTCATTGTATTATTATTATTAAACCTGTTGACTGGATTCAATTACTATTCAGCACATTGCAGTGCACATTCTCCTCTCCCTAGGGAGCATTCCTTTTAATCCAATCTCATTGACCGCAAGTACCAAGTTAGCAGTTTTGTGAGCGGTCAGGATTCTTAACTCTTTATATGCCACACAAATAATCTCCCTGTGCAACATTGTATTTATCATGGGGTAGCATACCTGCCAACCACCCCGATTTAGGCGGAGTTCCTCCGCATTTTTCATACCAACTCCGAATTCCGATTGCATGCCTCAAAACTCCGATTTTTTTTAATTTTAAAATATTTTTAAAACAAACGACTGTTGCATAAGACTAAAGCATAACACAGCACTGATAACCAGATCACGCCGACATCCGCGCTCGCGCTCATAGAAGATATACACAGCGCAGCCGAACGTGATCGTTAGTTCCGCAGTCATTATCCATGTACTGCATGTACGAGTACATGCAGTACTAATACATACGCTACAGCGTTGTTGCATTGGCGTGTATACATTGGCGTGTTTCCTTCAATGCTTGTGCGATGACTGCGATCGTGGAAGCTTGTTATTTACCGGACTTCCTCAGATTTATTTTGGATTACTACTACTATATTCTTCTTCTTCGTTGATTTCTCCATTTTTGAAGGACAAAATGGGTAAGACTCGTGCTGTTCATAAAAATAGACCCTAAGTCCTGTGTACTCCCCCCCCCCCCCCCCCCCCCCCCAATCTACGGGCTACTACCCCAATCCTTCGGTGGTTTGCGACCTCGTAGTCCATCCAGAAAAATTTACTCCGAATTTCTCTTGTCTCAGGTTGGCAGGTATGGGGTAGATATACAAAAAAAATTGAAACCTGGCTCATATGAAGTTTCTCATCTATATCTCAAATGTTTTTTAATGATCGCTAGATAACCATTCACATATATCCGCAAATTGACAATTCTGCATTGTATACAATACATACATGTATGGGCAAGCAGGATGATTTGTGATGCTATATGGTAGCCATTTTGAAAACTATTAGATTTGGTATGAAAAGATGCGTAATTATCCTCGAACATATC